>JBDJHY011045167.1:0-24278 GCA_039654485.1 Withania somnifera
TATTATCACTCAAGTTTATGAAAACACACACACAAACACACACACACACACACACACACACACACACACACACACACATATATATATATATTAGACCACTCAAGTTTATAAAAATACATAATTGAGTATGTGATATACCTAATTATGTATACCACGTATATGTCACTTGGAAATTCTTTTTTTATTAAGAAATTAATTAATCATTTTTTTAATAAGTCGGGTTTGATCTAATTACAAGTTATTTATTATTGTATTATTTATCTTTCTAATCTTTTTTATTCTAATATATAGATAACCGTGCAATTTCCCCTTCCTTTCTTTTTTTAGACTCAGCCTAAACCTTTTTAATTCTAGCACAGTCCATAAATCCCTTGACTCAGCCTAATTCATGTCATAAACCTAAATTCCCCTTCTAACCCTAACATTTCCCTTCCCCCGATTTCCCTTACAATAATCGTTATGCTCTCCCCATCCCTGAGTTTGCCATTGTGCCCTTGTTTTAATCAAAGTTTATGGATGGCACCCTCTTTGTCATTGCCAACCTACGTGAATGGTAAATCACCTCTTATTTCGGGAATTTTACACCTGCATATTATGTCGTGTTGAGAATTCGGTCATTTGTGATGATGTATGTATTTTTTTTATCTCCTTGTATGATTTTGTAGAATGTTGGATGTCAATCATTGGATGTTGGTTTATTTACCCTTTATCTGAGTTGATTTAAGATGTAAAATACTATTTAAGGGTTAATATCTTTTCAATTTTGAATTGGAGGCCCAGGATTGATCTGATTTGGGTTTTTCTTGGTTTTCCCCCCCAAAAATCGACTTGGAGAACAAGCCATTCCATTCTATATATTCCCTCCCCCTCCCCCGAGTAGAGGAACATTTTGGAAATTAGTATTCACAACAGTATTCACAAAGAGTTTTGCAAAGAGAGTTTTTCAGAGTATTAGTGTTCACTTATAAAATTAGGGTTTATACAAGCTTTTGAGAGTTTTTCAGTGTTCTTTAGGTTGTTGATTAAGTTCTTGATTAGGTTTTCATATTTTTGAGTTTCAATTAAAGGTTCTAATTTTAGAATTGATTTAAAATAGAAATGATTTAGTTTTATTTATGCTGGAATCCTACAGTTCTGGCTACAACAGTTTATAATGTTCTTGGTTAGTTTATTTTCTAAAGCTTTGTTAGGAGACCTAAAGTTGGAGTGATCCTCTACCTTTGGAGTGCTTTCCTAAAGGAGGTTTCCTTGCACTCCTTCAAGGGGTCTAGAAGGCTTTAGAGAGCTTAGTTTGGTCTCTCTTGAGTTTTTAATCTTCCTAGGCTGTCATTTTACTCAGTTTTACTTCTTGCTCCTAAAAGTACATTCATTATCCTTACATCTTTATTTTTACCTTAAATTGACCTTAGTTGTTTGCTTGTGATATTTTTTTGCTTATAATGTGCTTTATAGCCTTCTCAAATGCCCATGGTAGACTAGACTTGCTTGTTAGTGTAGCCTATTTTGACTTAGCCTTAATTCTAGTTTATAGGGGATTTGGGAGATGGTTTTAATATTGTTAAACTTGCTATGTGCTATTCTCTTGTCTATTTGAGTAAAGTCTTTTTTCTAATCACCTTGTGTTGGTTGTGCTATTTTGATAGGTTGATTTGCATGCTCAATAATAAGTTTCTTTACTTATTGAATGTGACTAGTTACTACCGCTTTGATGTGTGATTTTAATCTAATTTTATTTTGTTTGAATGGTCATGCTCTCTATTCACATCAGTATTTAGAAATTTCAAATTGATTTGTGTTTTGATATTTTTTTATCAAGGTGCAACCTATTATTTTTTTTTGTGCTCTATTTCTTGTTAAAAATTGTATTGTATTCCTATTGTAATCCCTAAAACCTTCTTTTAAAAAATCTTCTTTTTAAAAACAAGGGCTAAGTATTGCCTATTTGATGAGTCGGGTAAATAGAAGTCTTTATAGTACCATTTGATTCCCTTTGTATTCAAGGTGATCTTAAAGTGATCACCTTGACACCCAAAATCATAGAATAAAAACCCTCAACCCATCCCATACTCTAGTTTTTGAAACTCTCCTTGTGATCTCTTATCTATGAAGTTTGTTTGTGGAGTCTTGTTTTAAGTTTCAAAAAGTTTTAAAGAAAAGTGAAAGTCTTAGTCTTATTCACTTCATCCCTCCTTTACCTATAATGTATAATGACCTTTTAAAGTGAAAGGAAAGGAGAAGACTTGTGAGACAAAACTTAGGAAACGTGCTACCTATTTCCTTATCATAAGAACCTATTCCGTAAGGATGCCTAAAGTGAGGAGTATGAGTTGATATGGGGTTCAAATCATCTCCAAGGAATCCAAAGGTATGATTTTCAATGGGCTGAGGGACAGAGGATTTTTAAATATCATCCCCATTATTTTTCTAAGTGAAATAAAGGTTAAAATTCTCTTATTTAAACTGTGTTTTGTACTCTTATACTTGTATGTGATCCTGAATAATTGTCTCAATGATGTTGTAACCTGTGTCTTTCTATTTTGTGTCTGGTTAAGTTGTTTTTTAGTTAATTCTTTCTTAGTCTTGATCTAAAACTTAAACTAGAAATGGAGTAGTTAATATGTAGTTTCTTAAGGTTTGCTGGACTATGTTTTCTTAGTGCATGCTAAGTTATGTGCTTTATTTAAATCCTCAAATATCATGCATGATTTAATATGTATTAAATCTATATATTATTTTCCTACATGTCTACATTCATTCACTGTGTTTGTTATATGCTTTGTTGGCTAACTAAAACTAGTAATTTCTTACACATGTGATAGCTTATATAACTTTCTACCTGATATAAGTGTAAGACTGTATAAACTAAAGTTAAAATAGAATAATAATTTTGTATTGTGATCATCATGTCTTGTTTTGTTACTAGTTATCTAATCTTGGCCTGCTATTGGTCCTTATAGTATTGTTTATATGCTCATCTTATTGGTTGTCTAATGAAAGCTTAATTGGATCGCACATAATCTCCCCTCTAACCTGCTAGTTTATTTAGAGTTTATAATACTCTTAGGTTGCATGTAGTTTCCTAAGATCTTAGTATCTTTTCCATGAGAGTGAACTACTATGACATGTTAATGCGTTCTGTGCCTTGAACTTGTTCAGTGAGCTATTGAATTGATGATGCTTGTTAGTTCATTCCATCTCAAACTGTATAACATGCATGATGTCCTATCTTCATGACTTATTTCCATCCTTCCCGTTCTTCTCTTAACTGCCTCCTCATGCTAATTTCATTCAAATATTATAGTTGGTCTAAAGCATGACTTACATTAGGTACCAATTCTTTTTCTATAAGCATATGATGTTTTTCCATGATGGTTCAGGATGTGGTTCTTCTATTTTACTTATGATTACTCTGAATTGTCCTAATGTGATCACTTATTTGGCAGGGACCTATTCTACATAACTTATTAACTTTATGCATGCATTTGGTCTTGTGTTTCTTTCTTAGGTTCATATCTTGCACACAAATACATAATCACTTGTTCTTTATCTTGCATGCTCTCTTCTCAAGTACTTTTTTAGGCCAATTTTGAAATGCTAGTTAGATTAAGTGTTCACCAGCAGTTATTTTCCTATTTGTGATTGTTTGGTTCATCTCTAACTTTACTACGTGCTAGAACTTGTTCTCAATGCCCTGTTAGTCCTCTATGTTCATCTGTTCTTATTTTATTTCCTTAGATTGACACCCTATAACATGGTGCACTTCCATGCTAGTGCATCTCAACTTCTGACCATGCTATTATTTGCTCATTTTCTCTCTTATATATTACATGCTATCAATTTGCTATCAAATTCTCATATCAAGTTAATATTGATCCTTGCAAACTGTTGCATATTTACCATTTCTATTCATTTTGAGTTGTTTGAAACATGTTATATATCTTTCTTTATACTAAGTCCATGTTGTATTATATAAATCTTCCTCATCTTTACCATATGTATTAGGCTCACGGACCCTCCTATGTACCTGTTACCTGTCTCTTTTTTCTTATTCTGGATTTATGTCACAATCTTTTGCCTTCTTCCCTTTCCCTTTATGTTAAACTTGTATTGTTACATGCTACCTCTTCCCCATTCCTTTGTGTTAAATTAGGTTGTAAACTTGTCTTTTTCTTCCATTTTTCCCTTATATGTTGAATTTGTATTACAATTATGAACATGCACTATAATTCTCCTACTGAGTTGATATTGCTTTCAGTGAACATGTCACCTATTTCCTTTCCCTTTGATATTGAGTTAATGTTGATCTCTATGACCTGCTACCTGATTTCCCTTCATTTATATGCTGAACTTATCTGTAAACATGTCGTCTATTTTCCTCTATATTAAGCTTATGTGGCTTTCTATAAGTCCTATTGTCTGTATTTTTTTTCTCCCTTGCACTATTTTCAAGTCCCTATTTGCTACCTATTTCCCCTCTCTTTACATAAATCTACAGCAAATATATTCCTTCCCCTTTACCTTTATGTATTAAACTTATGTTCTCTTTTGTAAATTGGATGCATGTTATTTAATATATACGAACTGAGCTCATATTGTTTCTCTAAAGCTTGGTGTCTTCTTTTCTTAAACATGTTAGACTTACCTAAATTTTGCAAATTTACTGCATGAGCTGGTTCTATTTAGATTAGACTACATATTTGTCTCCCTCTTCCTCTAGCTTTAATTTGAATTTTAACATGTCCCTCCCTAGTCACATGCATGGGTTCAATATCATTTTTAGGAAACAAGCATGTTAAGTGAGGTCTAATAGAGTATAAGTAATATATTTTGTATGCATAATGTGTAATGGCCCTCAGGGCCATTTCCTTGATTCCTGCAAATCCTATGTGTTTAAACAGTCTTGTAACTTCCCTAACATCATTTGTGACTTTCTGCAATCGGTAGGTTGTCTCCTTGGGAGTTTTATAGCTTAATTCCTTTATAATTATAGCTTTTTCTAGACTCACTCAACTTATATGATCCTTAGTTCTTTTTGTCAATTCCGTTGAGTCCGGAATATCGATTATATGAAGATTCCATATAAGGATTGTCAAAATTGGAATTTATTTCCATCTCGTGTGATTTTGGATTGGTTTTGGAAAAGCTTTCAAGACACCTTGTGGTGGCCGATAAATCAGCTAGTCGATGGATGGCCTATAAAAGGTATTTCATGATATTTTTCTTATTTTCTTCCAATTCCATCTGGGTTCTTGTTCCCTTGATCTTAGATTTGGATCTTTGAAGAGTATTATTGAGGTTTTTATCCGTAAAAACCCATTGTTGTGCTTCTAGGATTATTTCTACCAGGTAATTCCTCGTTTTCTCTATTGTAATAAAGTTTTTTATATTATATAATTTTTCAGGGTTTATATCTTCATTTTATATGATGATATTAAGACCAATTTTGTACTATACGATGTATGAGTTATGTTCTATGTGTTGGTATAAATATTTTATCTTTCCGAGCTATTAGGGTTTACGGACCCATTTTAGCTTTGATTTAGAACCTACTATTTATATAGAAATATGGGTCTTGTTTTACTCCTCGTGACTCGTGAATTATGATTCTACTACATTCATGTAATACCGAGCTCGTTCGTGATTCTTTAGATATTTGTGAATGCTTCTGAAAGATATTGCCGGAATCCAGGTAGGATACAGTCTAGTTTATTAAAACTGGGTATCATTGTAGTATATGTATGGTAAAGCACCAGCTTAGGGCAGGGATTTATTAGTCGGTCTTCGATATGCTTATACTTTCGGCCTATGGTCTATTTAGATGGCTTGTTTCTTGGTTACTTACCCTAGGGCTATATTTCCCTACACGTGTGTCCCACGCCGACTCTAGAACATAGTATGGTTGGGGAGAAGTATAACCTTTGTTTCATATCATTTATACGCTGACTATGGAACGTAGATTAGTTGAAAGGGGATTATACTAGTGATTAGAGCTTAGTAGCTATCCCCTGATTTAAGCTGGATGCTTTGGAGTTAATCTAGGTAGGTTGATTATTTTCTATCTTATATGAGATATTGCATATGATTAGGTCGTATATGGTAACTTGGATATAGATAATCGGAGATGGATATGCTGGATAGTTATGATATTATACCCAGCCGTGTACAACCTTGTGGGATGGTCAGCATCCTTACGGGATATATGGTGCCCTAGGCTGGTGCGATCCTAGGAGTGTATTGTATCTTCCAGAGCTATGATAACTCCATGTTTCCCCTATATGCTGTTTATTGAGCCCTAATGGGCGCCCTTTGGGCATCTTTAGTGCGATTACTCATGGCTCGGCATCGTAGTTGGGTTAGGAAACGGTGTAATTTGTGACTAGGGCTTGGTAGCCATTCTATGGATTCCAGTTAGCAGCATTAGGTCTGTCTAGCCTATTGTAGATTATTTTTTGCGAGCATGCATTAACAGTCTAAAAGGTAACTGGGCTTTGGCAAGGTAATAACTGGAAATTAATTTCTTACACATTCTATGTGTCCATGACTATGGTGGCAGTATGGAGCTATTTTCTAGCACCACCTAATTTATTTTCTCACTGGCACTCAGATTTTTATTGTATTGCATTCATGGAAGTATTTTTATTTCAGTACAGTTTCGATTACCCTATTTGTCTAGACTCGAGTTCCACTATGATATGATACGTGGGTTTCAGTCCCTAATGGTTACAAAATTTTCATATGGGTTAAACTTCCTAGTATTACAATGTTTGCATGCAGGTTTGAGTCCCTCTACAGGACCTGCCGACCGAGGTCGCTATAGTTAAGGCATGATGTGCAGCCTGAAAGGGGTATATGGGGGAGTAGTGGTATACATTTAAATTCTTTTCTGGGTCTTGCCTTGCATGCCTTATTTCTAGAGGAGGAGAGTGTTTGATTACCATTGTGATTTTTATATTCCAGCACCCCTTTTTATTGCATCCTTATATATTGATTATACTCTACGGGACTATGGGGGAGTACCTATTGGGTTACTTGGTTGTCTGGTTGTACCTACTGGTAGTAGGGATGTTGGCTGAGATTTTCTTTCTAGTATACTTTGTCATTTTTTCTGCCTCTAGTAGTTATTTTTTGTGCATTTGTTGAGGATTTTGTATTGTCTTATTTGTCCTTCCTTGTATTGGTTATGTTGGAGCTCTAGATACGTGTCGTATCGTTCATGATTTTCTCATGGCCCAATTTTTTGTGGGTTATACCCTAATAGTGACCTTTCTTCATACTTGTTAGCTAATACTGCACACACTGATAACTGATCTTCCATCGCACTTACTAGATATTTTTGCAGTTACCCCTCTTTTACTATTGTACATTATGTGGCACTACTTTATTTGATTTTCATCACTCACTACCTTGTTTATGCTTACTTTTTCCCGCTCGACCTATGATGTCTACTTGGTACCTATTGTTTTGGTACTCATGATATACTTCTGCATTATTTTTTTATGAAGATCCTAGTATGAGCCAGCAGAGCAAACGCAACCGTGCGGGATAGTTGGTGTGGTTCCAGGAGACTTCACTGAGCAGTTAACATCCTTGGTGACTGATTTTCCTTCTAGTATCAGTTTTTTCCTAGTATGATCCTAGATATCTATTTGTGGTTTTGCCCCATCGTGTGTTGTACTTTATACTTTTCTGTATATAGATGCTCTACAACCATGATAACAGGTTTTGGGGAGTTAGTTTCAATTTCATTTGTGTATTTTTATGTTATGTTTCTGATTTTTTCTTAATCTCTCTTCTTCTTCTCATTTGGTTGTTTTTACTAGCTATGTTCTAGGCCGGGACTAGTCTTGTCTACTGAGTGGGATGTAGACTCTATCACAACTCAATTTCTAGGTTATGACAAAGTGGTATCAGAGCGTTAGTTTCATTGTTGCCTCTAGTTGTAGGAGTGTGTATGGTAGAATCCCATGGATCGGTACGTAGACAACAATATACTATCTTCGGGAAGATACACGACACTCTTTAAAAAAGACTCTCACTTCTTGAGTCCTTACACGTGTTTATGGTCATTGAGATCCTAGCGCTTCTTTCTGTTCTACGCTTTCCATATGACTAGGAAGAGGCTCTCGATGGAAACCAATCATATTTATACTCGTGTCTCCGAGTTTCAGAATCAAAATGAAGTGCTTGAAGATTACATCCTTAGACAAAGAGTTGGGAGTCACTTGGGCTCTAGCAGAGGTTACTACCATGTCATTTCCGTAGAGTGCTAGAGTCTATTTAGAAGTAATAGTGGGTTTATTGAAATAAGTATCGATTGAAGATGAGTTTGATTGGTTTTCAATAGAGGTCGTTGACTGTGTAGGACTATGCAATATCATTGGACAGGATGACTAGATATATCCCTACTGTATATGCTACGAGATATATATAAGGATGTCAGATTTATTCAGATAATTAGTTTGACTGCTTTGTATGATGACATAGCACTTGAAAGTAGCAGTACATGCCCTTGGAAAGATCTCGAGGCAGCTGGTGGCCCTTGAATGGGCTTTTCATGAGACCTACGAGGCTAATGGTCAGGAAGTTTATTAGGAAAAGGACTTTTTATGATCTATCTCAGGATTTGAGGGATGAACACCCTTGGAGTTTCTTGATATGTGGTAGGGTCGGACATTAGGCCACAAATTTCCCCCTTCCCGGGGTTCTTTTTTTTATAGCAGCCTAGGTTGATTAGCCAGAGTTTGGGTCTGAATCATCCATTTCCTCCTTTAAGATCTCAAAAGGGTTCCAATGATGCTCAATTTATGAGTGAAAAGTATTATATACAGAGATTTTGGTGGTAACAGCAGATCCACTTAGGCTAGTCCAGTCAGTCTATATGGACCTTTTCTCTATCAGCCTTTCAAGGGCTTATTTCTAGGTTTGCAGGGTCGTAGTGGCAAGAGTAACTTGGTTGTGGTCCTAGTTAGAGTCAGACCGAGTTGTTATAAGTATGGTAATCTAGGTCATTGGGCCAAAGGGTGTCTACAGCGTAGGGCCATGCAGTCGATAGTGAGTGCATCCTAACTTTAGCAATTAGATAGGGCCGGTGATGGTATTAGCAATTCTTCTGTTCTTGTAGAGCACTTGATTTTTTGGGTCAGGGAGTGCCCAAGTTGTGTGTGCCTTAGTTAGGCTGGTCAGCAGAGTCTTCCAGCCACTTTCTATTTTCTACTTGTGGCCTTAGGTAGGGTGTTTGGGGTGAGATACCTTCGATCTCTATTTACGACATGATTTTATTTCATTCCCTGTCGAGTTGACTTATGTTAACTTGGGCGTGACTTTGATTATTTCTTTCTTACTCTATTTATGCTAGCTGAGTGATTTTACCCTTGTTTATGTGGTACAGTAGATTGTGTATAGGTGTTGTTCTTAGCCCCTTTGATGTTGTATCCCTCTATTGTGTGGTTCTTCAGTGGCACCTAGGTTGCGAGCTCTATTCCCGAGCTTATTCTTGCTTTTTAGCCCAGAGAGATGCTTGTGAGTCCTTGTTATGCCATGGTTTTTGGTTTAGGGGATGAGCTTCATTGTTAGGTTGACCTTAATATATTCCATCTGAGATCTGATCACCATCATCTTGTCCTACCCTGAGCAATGAATATTAGCGTAGGGTCTTTTTCTTCCTGATTCACTTTTTTGATATATGGAGGACCGTACGTACTGATCTTCCATTCAAATATTAATAGCCAATGTAAGAGGATTATTTGGACATCTCAAGATACATCATGAACTCGTGTCCTTGATTTTTGGTAATGGTCGAGGTTGACAATTAGTCTTTATAAGAATTATATGACGACAGTTGCTATTCTAGTATTCAGATGGTACCATTCAGGGTTCGTTGCTCGATGCTTCAACTGCCAGCAGGTGAGGTTCGAGCACACCAGTTCAGGTGGTGTGTTGTAGTGACTCCATATTCTTAAGTAGAAGTAGGAGCAGATTTTCATTAATCTTATTTATGAACTCCTTTATATTCCCGGGGGTTGTGATTTTATATGGGTTATTGTTGATCGATTGACCAAATCTTCTCACTTTCTACTAGCTTCAGCTTCTTAGGAGCGTTGAGAGACTTGTTTTATTTTATTTTATGGAGATTCTTCATCTATATTGGGTGTCAGCTTTGCATTTTTCTTCACGGTCTTAGAGGACTGTGCACTGCGATATAGTTTTCGAGGTAGCTTAGAGTATGAATTTCACCCATGGACAGACAGACAGTCTGAGAAGACCATTCAGATACTTTGGGATATGCTCCGAGTTTGTGTTTTTTATTTCAGTGGTATCTAGGACCAACATCTATCTTTAACAGAGTTCTCCTATAGTAACAACTATCATTATGGCATCCAGATAGTACCATTCTAGTCTTTGTATAGTAAACATTGAAGACTATGGATTGGTGGGTACAGTAGTGTTAACATTCAACCTTAGACTTATCATTTGATTCGAGGTGCTACAGAGAGAGTCAGACTTGTGGGTTGGATTTCATATAGCATAGGATACACAAAGGAGCCATGCAAAATGGATGCTTTTCTACTTGAATTTTAAAAATCAAAGGCTTGATGATTACGGGCTCAATTGGGGACTTACGAGATCACAAAGAAAATTAGTGGGGTTGTATGCATATTAGTCCTATCTTCCGAGTTAGTGGGAGTACATCCTATTCCATCAATGTCATTGTACCTCATTTCTACGTACTAGATTCTTACTATATATCTTGCTATAAGTCAGCTTGATTAGATGACTGGTTAGTTTTTATCAAACTCTTTGAGGGAGTTATTGATGGAAGAGTCATATGAATGTTCTATTCTTGTTATTTTTTCTATGAGAGTTCGTTGGGCACGTGGCCCAGTCGAGGAGGCCATGGGTAGGTTGAAAGGATCGTGTGAACCTTGCATTCTTGTTGTTTACAACTTTGGGTATTCCTTTCTTCTTAACTTTCTTGGACAAGAGTTTCTTTAGTGACGGATATTATAATGTCCCTTAGGGTCATTTCTATGATTCTCACATTTCTATGTATTCAGAGCATTCTTGTAACTAGCCCAAGTCATTTGTTATTGTAATGACCCACTCGGTCATTTTCTTGCCTTCTTTCTTTTACTGTACTTAGATCCGTTTGGTAGTTTTCCCAAGTTGTTTATGACTAGATGGGACCTTTAGCTCGGTGCCTCTATGACTTATTTTTCCTATTATATTAGTTTCCCTATTTTAAAGTTTTTGATTTAAAATGGTGGAACTCGAGAGTGAAATAGTAGTAAACGCTCTTGGAATCAAATTTTGACATTTTTATTAGCTTCAAATTATCAACTTTGGTCTAGTTGGACCATAAGTGTGTCCTGGAATCTTCGTTTAAGTTTTTCTGTACTATGGAGTTCTTGACCCAAAAACATCTTAGTTGGGTTGTAGGAAGTTGGAGCCTATTTTTCCTTCTTGGTCCTGGCCCACGCAGCAACATGGGCAAGGACCCAGCTATATATATATGTATTTATGTGCAAACTGTATCCTTAGAACCTTCAGATCTTTTCCCAACTTCCCTCTCTATTTATTTTCGTCCAACCTATTATTGAGTCTCAAAACTCAAATCAAATTGAAAGGGAGTCCATCCCCAAGCTCACCACTGCCCTTCCTTTTTGTTGCTAATTTTTCTCCTTCATTTTTTGTAGAAGTGGTAGTTGTTCACCATGGTTGAGGGCTGGGCTGAGTGTGGTTGTTGTTTCTGTAGTTTCTCATTTACAGTTAGCTGAGGATAGTTGTCGTCCTTTATTTTAGACTTGCTTGAGTGTAGTTTCTTATATGTAATTTCCAGTTGGGCATTGATCAATGCATGAGTCCTAGCTTGCAG
Source organism: Withania somnifera (assembly GCA_039654485.1). Taxonomy (NCBI): domain Eukaryota; kingdom Viridiplantae; phylum Streptophyta; class Magnoliopsida; order Solanales; family Solanaceae; genus Withania; species Withania somnifera. The sequence goes on from JBDJHY011045167.1 coordinate 11,873, forward strand.
CTGTTGTATCTGTAATTTCCAATTGGTTATGGCTCAATTCATGAGCTACAACATGTGGATATTTAAAGATATTTTATGGTTTAGCTCATGAGTCCCAACATCCTTTTTCCCATATTGGTTTATGGATTATTTACCCTTTTCCCTAGATTGGTTTATAGATGTCTTATCTTTACTTCCCAGTTGAATTATGTGCAATTCCTAAATTGTAGGTGGTTATTGTTGTATGTTATTTTTCCCCACCCCAAAAGCTTTATGGGTTTGTTGGATTTGGGGGCTTTTGACACTCGTTTGATACCCTTAAAATCCCCCCTGAGTTGTTGCAGATCACTGAATCCGCTAGTGCCCCGAGGTTGCCTTGACGAGGTCATCTTGGTGAGGTCACCTTGGCGTGGCCGCCTTGGCGAGGTAATGCCAGTGCCTCAAGGTTTCCTTGATGAGGTCGTCTTGGTGAGGTCACCTTGGCAAGGCCTCTCTGGCGAAGTAAAGCCAGCTCCCCAAGGTCGTCTTAGTGAGGTCACCTTGGAAAGGCCGCCTTGGAAAAGTAACGCCAACACCCAGAGATCGCCTTGGTGAGGTCATCTTAGAGAGGCCGCCCTGGCAAAGTAATGCCAGTGCCCTGAGGTTGCTTTGACGAGGTCGTCTAAGGTCACCTTAGTGAGGCTTCCTTGTCAAAGTAATGCCAGCAAACCGAGGTCGCATTGATGAGGCCGCTTGACAAAGTTATGCCAGTACCTAAGGTTTCCTTGATGAGGTCATCTTGGTGTGGTCACCTCAGCGAGGTTCACCTATTCTTCTTAGTTAGACTTCTATAAACTACTTACGCCCTTGTTCTTACTTAAGGCTGTAAGGTCACCATGACAAGGTTACCTCGGTGGGGATCACCCCAGCAACCCCTGCTCTCAAGTTAGGCCTTCACCCTTTTCTCTCAACTCATTGTCCTTTCATTCTCAGCCTCCTTGAGCTCATTTTGGGACCATGGGTCGCCAAGCTGAGGGTTATACACCGGTGGTTTAGTTGTATTTCTAGGCTTCAAGCCTTATTCTCGACCTTAGTTGTTAGTGTGGTATAGATTTTCTTATTAGTATTTTGATCTCACAACTTTTAACTTGTATAGCTTCGGCAGACATTGACCGTATTGAAGCTTTAGGTCCACCGTATATGCACTTCAGAGATTTTTGTCGGTGTCCAGATAGGCTAGGTTTATTTTATGCACTGTAAACTGGGTTAATATTATTATACTTGTGACATGGGTAGCAGTATGGGTTGGGTTATTTAGGTTGATCCTCGTTTCTCTACTGTTCTCCATTATTGGATTGTGGGGGCCTGTGAGAGGGCATAGAGGGTGAAGGGTTGCATGCCCGTGTCTTGGCCCACCGTGTGGAGGCCATTGACCCTAGAATTTATTCTATCTATTACGCGATGAGTGTGGTGAGATGAGATCTTAGATGGTGGCCTTTCCCGATCCTAGACTTTATTTATTTTCCCGTTTTTATTTTTATTTATTTTATTACTTCTTCTGTATTAATGCTCTGTATATTTGTCGTTTGGACTGTTGCTGGCAGTAAAGGGTTGGACCCTCATTTTGATATTATTAACACTGACAGGGGGTGTGTGTCCGGTGATGTTGTTGACACTGACAGGGTGTGTGTGTCCGGTGATGTAATTGACACTAATAGGGGTTGTGTTTCAAGTGATGTTATTGACACTGACAGGGGGAGTCACCGTAGGTTTTGTTATATTGTTAATGCCTACAGGCGGGATGGGGCGTCAGGTAGGATATGTTGTGTTGGTTGTACTTACAGGTGGTATGGGACACCGGTAGGTTCTTGTGTGTTTACTTTCATTCCACATTTAGTAGTATCTTTCAATTCGATCCTTCTTCATGGTTCTTGCATACATGGTATCATGGTTAGTGAGATTTGACTGGGCTTTATGAGTTTTGAATTTTGGACTTTGTAGTTTTGTCTATCATGTGTAGATCTTGTAGTTTTATATTAGTACATTCAATAACTTACTTTCCTACTTATTATTAGTTTCACTGCTTCCTTATAATTTATGTACTATTACCGACCTGTTTTACTTCCTCGCTTATTACTCGCATATTATTCTTAACCTAGTCGGCCGATGATGTCTACTGGGTACCTGTTTGGTACTCATGATGCACATTTGTACCTTTTCTGTGGTGCAGATAGAGACAGGGGTTATCAGCATCACAGTGATCTTACAGAGTAGATCTAGTTGACTATTAAGATTACGATGAGCTTCATCGTCCAAGCCGACCGTGGTTTCCTTCACTAGGCTTGTTTCATTTGGGCCATAGCATGCTATCCTGTATAGTAGCTCTACATTCCTCTGATGCTAGGTTTTGGGATTCGGGTTTTTTATGATTCCATGTTGACTTTCTCTATTATGTATTGTTTATGCCTTTCTTTGCTTGTTTGGTTATTCTGAGAGTTTATAGCACATTGCATGTAGCTCTAAGATATAGGGTTAAGCTTGTCTACAGAAAGGATGTAGATGCCATAATGGCCCAAGATTTTGTGTAATGGCAGTTACTTGATGGGATTGGTAGGTTGGCTCCCTGGAAGTTTTAAGGCTTAATTCCTCTATAATTAAAGCTTCTTCAGACTAACTCTTCTTATATGATCCCGAATTTCCTTTTCGTTGATTCTATTTATTCCATAATACCAACTACATGAAGATTCCATATATAGATTATCAAAATTGGACTCCATTTCCATCTCGTGTGATTTTAGAATAGTTTTGGAAAAGATCTCAGGAAACCCCGCGATGGATGATAAACTAGCCAATCATTGGCTAGCCTATGAAAAGGCCTTCACGATCTTTTTTTCATTTTCTTCCAAATTCCAGCAGGGTTCTTGATCTCCTGAGATTAGATTTAGATCTTTAAAGAGTGTTATTGAGGTTTTGATCCATAGAAACTCGTTTTGGTGGTTCTACACCTATTTCTATCATGTAATTCCTCATTTTCTCTATTGTAATAGTTTTCTATGTTATATAAAATTTCCAAGGCTTATATCTTCATTTTATACTGTGAATTTAAGCCCTATTTGTACCATACAATGTATGAGTTTTGTTTTACGTGCTGGTATAAAATATCTTATATTTTCTAGCTATTATGGGATACGACCCGTTTTAGCCTGGATTCTGACCCTAATAGTTATATAGTATTATGGGTCTTGTTTTACTCCTTGTTACTCATGGATTACAATTTTTCTAGATTTGTGTGGTGTCAATCTTGTTCTTGATTCTATGGATATTTGGGCATGCTTCTCGAGGATATTGCTAGAATATGGGTAGGCTATGGTTTACTTTCTTTAGACTAGGCATTAGTGTAGTATATGTATGTTAAATCGCTAGTTTAGGGATAGGACTTATTAGTTGGGCCCCGATATGCTTATTCTTCTGGCCTATGGCTTATTTAGTTGTCTTGTTACTTGGTTACTTACCCTGGAGCTATATTTCCCAACCTGAAAGTCCCACGATGATGTGGAATATAGTATGGTTGGGGGAGGAGTATAACCTCTGGTGCCTATTGTTTATATACCGACTCAAGAATATTTGGGAGGGGATTACACTAGTGATTCAAGCTTATTAGTTATCCTTGATTTAGGCTGGTGGCATTAGAGTCGATCTAGGTAGGATGATTATTCTATGTCTAACCTGAGATAATGCATATGATTAGGTCGTGTGGTGGCTACAGATAGACGGATACAACTATGATTGATAGTTAGAAGCCTTGTGTGATGATATTGTACCCAGCCTAATACAACCTTGCAGGATGGTCAGAATCCCTACGGGATATATGTTGCCCTAGATTGGTGTGAGCCAAGGATTAAGCTATGAAAGCTCCATATTTCCCCTGTATGGGCATGTACTGAGCCCTAACGAATGCCCTATAGGTAGTTATGGCATCTTTGGTGTGATTGCTCGTGGTTCGGGGTTGTAGTGGGATAGGAGAAGGTGTACCTTATGACTAAGGATTGGTAGACATTGTATGGTTTCCAGTTAGCAGTCGTAGATCCTCCTAGCCTACTATTGATTCTGTATTATGAGCATGCATTAATAGTTTAAAAGCTAACTAATTTTTGATAGAGTAATAACTAGAAATTCATTTCTTATACATTATATGTATCCATGATTGCAGTGGAAGTATGGAGTTATTTTCTTACACCACCTGATTTATTTTATCATTGACACTCATATTTTTAGATATTGCCTTCATGGAAACCGTTGGATTTCACTGCAGGATCTGCCTATTTGGATGGACTTGATTGACAATGAGATATGATTCATGGGTTTGAGTCCCTAGTGGTTACTAGATTTATATGTGGGTTCAATTTTGTATTGGTTATGAGGTTTCTATATGGGTTTGAATCCCTCCAGGGGCCCTGCCGACCCGAGTCACTATGCTTAGGGCATAATGCATAACCCGAAAGAAGGGTATATAGGGGAGTAGTGGTACATGGTTTGAGTCTTCCATCGGTCCTGCCTTGCGTGCCTCATTGCCGGAGGAGGAGCATGCATGATTACTATTGTGATAGTTACATTCCAGCACCCCTTTGCATTGCATCCCTTAGCATTGATTGTACTCTTCGAGACTTGGGGGGAGTACCTGTTGGATTACTTGGTTTTCTGGTTGTACCTACCGGTAGTATGGGATGCCAACCAGCTTTGTTTGCTTGTAGACTTTGTCATTCTTTTCTGACTCTGGTAGTTACTATTCGTGCACTTGCTATATTTGTTGTTAGCTTGGCTTGTTGAGGATTTTTGTATTATGTTATTGGTCCTTCCTTGTATTGGTTACGTTGGATCTCCAGGTATGTGTTGCGACTACTCATGGTTTTCCCATGGCCTAGGTTTTTGTGGGTTATACCCTAGTGACCTTCTTCGTACTTGTTAGTTGATACTACATACACTGATAGTTAATCCTCCATTGCACTTACTCGCTATTGTCGCAGTTACCCCTATTTTTCTGTTGTACATTATGTGCCACTAATGTATTTTCTATTGATCGCTCTTTACCTTGCTTATGCTTATTTTCCTAGTCATCCTATGATGCCTATTGGGTACCCGGTGTTTTGGTACTCATGCTACACTTCTATATCTTTTGTGATGTACATCTTAGTACAAGCTAGCATAGAACATGTGATCGTTCGAGATAGATGGTGTGGTTCTAGGAGACTTCAGTGAGCAGTTAGTGTCCTTGTTGACCGGTTTTCCTTCTAGTATCAGAGATTTCCTAGTTGGATCCTTGATAGCTATTTCGTTATTTCGCACTGTCGTGGGTTGTATTTTTTACTTTTCTATCTACATATGCTCTACAGCCACGATACCAGGTTCTGAGGAGTTAATTTCAATTGTGTATTTCTATGTTATGTTTTAGTTTAAGTTTTTCGATTCATATCCCTTCTTCTCTTTTGGTTCTTGGCACTGTCCTATTGCTTTACGCTCTAGGCCGGGAGTAAGCTTGTCTAGTGGTGGGATGTTAACGCCATCACAACTCGATTTTTGGGTCGTGACATAATGCTTGTATACTTGTTATCTTCTATTCTCATCCCTCTCATAGACTCTTTTATACTAGTCTTTCGATTATGAAAAATTAAAATGCCTATACTTGTTTTATTTTTATATTGTGTGTATCACCTAATTAACAAATGTTAAATCAAACAATAATTGTTATATCACCTGGTTAATTAACCATGCTAAGGGCTATTTTTTTATGTATCTCTTTCTTTTTTTTTTGCAAGTGGGTCAGACTTCAAGTCAACTAGACCGTCTTGTTTGAGATAAATTTAGTTGGGCCTATTTACTTTGCTCAATTTCCTTTAATTAATTTAGATCTTTCTTGGGATGTTTGTTGGCTTGATTTTTCTCAAATTATGCGCCTTTGTTCATAAACAAAATTTCATTTTGTTGCACGTAGGTTACTTGCTTATTTATATTATGTTATGTTATATTATTGATTCCTAATTTCTTTTTCTTTCTTTCCATGTATAACCTCAGGGTCCCTCGCATGGGGTTATGGGCTATGGCCCTACACCGGTGTATTGGACTTAGTCCAAATGATTTCCTTGTCCTTCCTCTTATTTATTTAGTTATATTTATTTTTGTATTCATCATACTTGTATGGGATTGAGTGAGGGCCCAAGAGTTGTAATCTCTGCATTTTCATTAAATAAAAATAAAATTTTGACTTATATATTTTTGTTATTTTCTTTAAAATACTTTGTAATTAGGCAATATTAGGTTAACAAATATAATCAGATACCACTTTAATAAATTAATATTTCATGAACCTCGACATATATAAAAGGGATTTGCAATTAAAATATTAATCAGGATTTAGAACCTTCTTTTTGTCAAAAAAATTGCATATACTTTTCTTCAAAAGAATTGGACTTAATATAAAGCTACTTCAAAAATATCAGTCAAAAGGTATATTTTCAACGGCAATTACACCATATTTTACAAATCACATAAAATATCACTTAATTGGGATGTTTTTGAGGTGCCTTATAAACCTTTCTCGTGACATTACAGAATCCTTAAACAAAATGTTTCTAAAACTTTAAATTTTGTTCCTTTAAATACGAGGTTTCAACTAAAAAACTAAACAAATTTCTTATTTTATTTTTAAAAAACTATTAAATGGCGACTCTGTGTTATTTTTCAAAATATATCAAGATTTTTTAAAATTTTGGAATAATTTGACATTTATCCATCTTTTACCTTTAAAAAATAAAAAATCACTAACCCACGCAAAATAGAGACGGTGACTCTATTGGGGACCTACACTAATGTATTTATTTTAACTATGTATTGTAATGACCCTCAGGGTTATCTTCATACTTCTGCTATTCCTATGTGTTTAGAGAGTTCTTGTAACTACCCCAAGTCATTTATGACTTGATGAGATTGGTAGGCTGGTTCCCTAGCATTTTTATAGTTTAAATTCCTTTAAATATTGCTACTTTGGGCCTTCCTTATTTTAAACAATCTCGTATCGCCTTTTTGTTGGTTCCTTTAAGTACAAATATCGATTACACAAAAATTTGATATATGGATTGTAGAATCTGAATTTCATTTTCATTCAGAGCCTCAATTATTTAAATTAAGTATGGATGGGTTGTAAGGAATCATAATGATAGGGTTGAGGACCGCGATGACGGAGAGTAAGTGTCATGCACCAAAAATTGAACGTGGCGGCACACACTTCCCAAATCCTGATAAATCATCCAAATAGCATTAAAACACTTGAAGTGGAAATTTAACCAAATAGAAATCTAAGTGCAGAAGTCAATGTGATAACATATATATAAACTCTACCCAAGAATAGAGGTGACTGTCAAAAGCCACCATGGAATATAAATACAAGGAATTTGAATATCCATACAAAGTATTTACAAATTAAAAGCACTACGACATAACTAAAAGAGGAAATCTGAGTCAAATGATGAAACAGTGACCAACTACCTCTAGATCCTCAAAACCTGCCTAGACTGGTGAGAAGAGGATAAATCGCTAAGTCTGAGGCTTGGTATTTGCACAAAAGTGCATAAAAAGCATGAGCGAGTACAAGAACAACAGTATTCAGTAGCATCCTCGGTTGGCTAACTATAAAAACATAAATTCCCCCTAATAACCCAACCATTAAACCAAAATACTACAACTTGCAAACAATTATATACAACAACCCAGCAACAGTGTATGAAGATACAACAATATGATCAAATAGTCAACTCAACAAAATCATATAATAAGGACAAAGACTAATGAAAGAGAAATTCCAGAAATGGTCCAATTCATAAATAGGGACATCAATCCCAAAAATAATTCATCATATATGGTATTTCCCAATTTCCTCAATAATATCCAACATCAATCATCATAATCAGGTATCTGTTCAGGGCCTCGACTATACTTTTCAAATAGACATATATAGACACCCGGTCAAGACTCCAGATGTGTTATTTCAATAACATAGGCATCCGGTTTGGGCCTCGTCTATGCCTTTTTCACAATATAATCATATCAATAGACACACATTTTAGAGCCTCAATTATGTCTTTATCAAAAATATCAATCAAGTCTCTATAACCAACTAAATTAGTATCAACAAGTTCGATGATCTTATCAAGGTCTATTTCATAATCAAATTTCATCAATGAATAATCATAATGATTCAATCATAGAAAGTATCCAAAGATGAGATTTCAATTCAATGCATCAATCCCTATTGGACAAATTCTATCAAGTATAGACTCTTAATTTCAATTTGTCCTCCCGGGCATCAACATTTTCAACATCAAGATTACCTTTTATTTATCGTGAACCTTTTCTACAACAAGAGCATAATTAGACCTCAAACTTTATACAAGTGTTCATTTCCAATAACATGTTTCGATCCAACAACTTATACTACAATTCAAGTAAGATCATGGTTCAACAAATAGTCAAGTATGCTTATTTTCCCTACTTATTAATTTTTTAAACCAACATGATGGATAGTACCAATTTTCTCGAAGATCCATATAATCCCAAGTCAAAAAAAAAATTAGTAAGAAAGTGGGACAATTAGAACGTGATTGTTAGAAATTTATACAAAGACATTAAACCTCATCTTGCCTTAGTTTTGAAGAAAATAGCTACTCAAATGTCTTTCCCTTCCGAATGGCCTCCAATCAAGCAAAATCTAGTCATCCATACAAGAAATATATACTAATCAACACCTAAAATAAGATAATCAAGGTTTATATAAAATTTGACCTCAGCCCACGGATTCAAGATCAAATTTTGATCGTAAAATAATTTCAACCAACATGAAGTGATGCTAATTATCAAGTTTCATTGAAACCCATTCATTTCGAGGAAAAAAATCCCAAGTTTTATCAAATTTGAGTTCTTTATTTTACCCACTGATTTAGGCCTCAAAACCATGAAATTTCTATGTAAACTCATGCCAAAGTGGTGATAAATTGATGAAAAACGTGATTGAAAAGCTTACACAATAATTATCTTCAATTTACTCTTTCAACTTTGTTAAAGGTTTTAGAGGTTTTGCATGAGTTTTTTTATGATAAAAAAACATTCCCAATATGTTTTAAAATAATTCACAGGAGCACCAGGTGTTCACTACAAACACGACCTTACCCCGTGAACACGGAAATCAATAGCCTTAAGACTTAGCATTTGAGGACTATATGTCGCAATCGCAGAAGGCAACAAAAATAAGCTTTGCAAACGGGGTCAGTACCCTCACAAACGTGAAGCTTGGTACATCAGAGATAGTTGTATTTCACAATGGGAAAATAGCATCGAAAGGCCCCTCGAGATTCATTTGAAATCCCATGACAACAAACCATAAACGCAAACATACTATTTTTGATGTTCCAAACTCAACGAAACAATCAAATCGCATATACGAGGTCTCCTTAACCTGATACTTGTTAAGGTCTCATTTTTAACCAAAATAACCAAAATTATCAAAATATCATTGAGGCTTATGAAAAATACAAAGGACGTCATTCTAGGCCCAATTGGACCTCCCGAATCCAAAAAAGCCATCAAATTTTTATATGAGCACTCTAAGACCAAATGTTGACCCAAGTAAACAAATTCAGTTAAAACTTCAACTTTAGCCCGTCTAAACGCTCAAACTCACCATGGAAGGTCTAAAAAATGATGAGAGTGTAACTAGACCCAAATCAACATTCCAGAGCTAATGGAACTGATGGATTTATGATATGAGGTCTGAAACTCCATATTACCCCTATAGTTCCTCATTTGAAGATAAAAGCACCAAAAACTCAAATTTCTCAAACTTTCCTATCAAGTCACATCCCACACCCAAACTAACTATGGAATCATACTTATTTTGATATAATGGGACCACGGGAGAGGAAAAATAATCAAAATACTCAAAAAAGGCAAAAATGGCCTTTAAGGTCATTACGACATCCACCACTAAATACCATGTTTGTCCTCGAACATAAGAAAGAAGAAGTACCTGAATGGTAAAACAACTGAGCATACTGGCTATGCATAGAAGACTCAGTCTTTAAAATATCCTCTTCGATCAGTCGGTGTCTTCTACACCTTTAAAATAGGTATCTCTTTAGTCTTGATCCTCCGAACCTGTCTATCAAGTATACTTACTGGCTTATCCTCAAGGGATAAATTTAGGCTCCAATGTAAAGCATCCCTCTAAAGTACGTCAGACTCATAGGTATATACCTCTGAATCATAGAAACATAAAGTACTGGGTGCACTGCGGACAAACCAGGTGGAAAATCCAAGTTGTAATCCACATCTCCCTTGCTCTATAGAATCTCAACAGAAATAATGAAACAAGGACTCAACTTCCCTTTATTCCCAAATCTCATCACACCCTTCATGGTGACACTTCCAACCACACTCTACACCCTTCATGAACACCAATAGCCTATCACCGTTATCTGTATGTAGAAAGTAATCAATCTTGAATCAATCTAACATTATCCATGGAGTACCTCAATAACTATACTCCACGGCCTCTTCTCAAAAGTCTTGAACCAACCAATAGGAGACCTACACCTCCTCCTATGGAATGCCTCAAAAGGTGCCATCTAAATGCTCAAATGGTAATTGTTATTATAAAAAAATGCCACAAGTGGTAAGAACCGGTCACAACAACCACCAAAGTCAGTAACACAACCTCGTAACACGTGTCCTCAAGCACTTTAATAGTATGCTCAGACTGGCTATCAGTCTGAGGATGAAAGGTTGTGCTCATATCAAAATGAGTACCCATCTCACATTGCATAGTAATCCAAAAGTATGAAGTAAATTGTGTGCCTCGATCAGATATTATAGAATTGGGGCTACCCTAAAATGCATTATATGACTAATGTAAATCTCTGCCAACTCTCGAGAATAGTATCTCACCTTCACCGGAAGAAAGTGAACCAAACGATCAACAATCAGCCAAATGGAGTCATAATCACTTAGAGTCGTAGAAAACCCATTGATGAAGTCCATGGAAATGCGTTCCCACTTTTGCTAAGGGATAGGCATCCTCTGTGGCATGCCTCCTAGCCTATGATGCACAAACTTCACCTGCTGACAATTCAAGCATCTTGCAACAAAGTCTGTGATGTCCTTCCTCGTACCACACCACCAATAATACTAACTCAGGTTCTGGTACATCTTTGTTACCCCTAGATGAATGTAATATCTAGAACTAAGGCCTCCTCTAAGATCAATCTTATAAAATAACTTAACTTAGAGACGCAAATCCTACCTTTAATCCTCAATATACCCCCAGAATCCAACTCAACTGCCTTGGCCTTACCAGGTAGCACCTATCACGAATGATCCTTAACTTTGAATCATCAAACTAAGTTACAAGAATCTGCTCTATCAATGAAGAAATGGGACTCTACACATACAAACATGCCACCATGGATGGTATACAGCTAACCTCAAGTTAAATAGGAAAGACCGATAAGATGATACAACACACAATAATCCATATAAGCAGTAAGCCTCCAAAGTAACACTACAGTAACTAAGAAGTAAAGCAAATACATAATAAATAAATTAAACATAAAATTCACGCTCACCGTAGGCCTTACATCTCAGCAAGGGTACACTAAAGAAGACCTTACATTGAAAAGATGTACTCACTGCTGAGTGGAGTCGGTCTCAAGTCCTACCATTTATTAGTAAAATGATAATTCTTAGTGCCAGGGTGTAAAGCCTAGGCTAAAACAAGTAAAAATAGTAATAACCGGGTGCTCGCCGATTCTAAAATAGTTAGGAAGTCATTTTCTTATATTATTATAAAAATATTACAATTCATTGGTTTATATCCTTATCTGTTATTATTACTAAAACCGGTCTCTATCTTTATGGCTCAATAATCAGGTAGTGATACTAGCTCAACCCCAATGCACTCTAATCAAAACCAAAGCCCCAAGCACTCGTGTAATCCATGCACATCATATCAATAAGTATTTATAAATGAAATAACAACTATCGATGCCCGAATAGGTATCACTGGGAAATTCTAAGTCATCGATACCATATAAATTCGAATGCCAAAATGTATATATCAACGAAGAAATGGATAAAAGAATGGTATTGGGTCACCATAACCATCTATCCACCCAACCCATAGATGCTATTTAGTAAAATTATTAAATTATAGACCTATAGATACCCCCCATGAAGCCTACCTGTCACCTGATGATAAAGTGTTGCAAGCTCGCAAATATTACTCTGACTGATATTGAATGATCTCTAATTTCTCTAGAACTTGCATAAAAGTATTCCATATTTCAATATGAGTCTAACAGTATAAATTATGCTAAGTTCTGGCCTAGGCCTAATATCGGGCCTAAAT
>JBDJHY011045168.1:0-14222 GCA_039654485.1 Withania somnifera
ACGGACTACAGGGTTTGGTTCTCCTACTGGGTGGATAGTAGGTGCCATCATGACTCCGAGAAGTCGGGTCGTGACAGGTTATCTCCATTGTATTTTGGAGACATTTTGGATACTGTATTTCCTTCAAATTATCATTCTATACATAGTGGTTTGTTTGACACTGATACCGGGTTTTGGGTAGTTCTTCTTTATTATTTAATTCCGCAACTTTATTATTCCATACAACATGATATTCTTTCGAATTAATGGTAGTAATCCTCCGCTCCGGCTACAGACAATGGGGTTTGGTTCTCCTACTGGTGGTATAGTAGGTGCCATCATGATCTGTAAAATATGGTTGTGACAGAATCTTCACATCTCATTAGCTCTTTCTTTAGCATCTAAACTAAAAAAAATCACTTGACAATGAGGTTGGCGTTAGTGGAACTGAAGGATTAAAACCATAGAATACTTCAAAAGGAGTTATCCTCATCGATTTGTGAGTACAATGATTATAAGGAAATTATAATAAGGGTAGCTAGTATTCCCAATAGGTTGGGGGTTTTTTTCACTGCACATCTAATCCTGCTACCAAGAGTCCAATTGACCACTTCAGTTTGACCATCCATTTGGGGATGACAAGAAGAACAAAATAAGAGTTTGGTGCCAAGAAAACCCCAAAGGGTCTTAAAAAAGTTGCTGATGAACTTTGGATCCCTATGAACAATGATAGTTTAAGTGATGCCAGGCAATCTAAGAACATGTAGAATAAACAAAGAAGCAATATGGAATACATCATCACATTTGTGGCATGGAATAAAATGGGTCATTTTAGAGATTTTATCTACAACAAAAAAGATGCTATCATACCCTCTCCTAGTCTTAGGATGTCCAACACAAAATCCATTGGGATGTCCAACCATGGACCCTTAGGAATTGGAAAAGGAACGTATATTCCTTGAGGAAGGACCTTGGACTTGGCTTTCTTGCACACAATGCATTGTGCAATGATCTTCTCTACATCAAATATAGTTTTAGGCCAATAGAATTGTTCCACGAGGAGACTAACTTTGACACCCGAAAGTGTTGTATCATCATGCTACCACAATGTGCTTCATTGACGTGTATGAGCTCATGGGAACAGATACTTTACCATATTTGAAGAGAAAGCCATCAACCAATTGAAATCTATCAACCTGGTGATGTTGGTAAAATTATTCAAATATTCCTTGGAAATTAGGGTCCGTAAAATAGGACTCCTTCAAACAACCAAGTTCCTATATTTTATAAGTCATCACATGCACCACTAAAAATCTTTTTGACAATACATCAACAACCACATTCTCTTTCTAACTTTTTAATGAATGCTATATGGAAAGGTTTTATTAAACTCTACCCATTTGGCATACCTCTTATTGAGTCTTGATTTCCCTTTCAAGTGCTTCAAGGACTCGTGATTCCTTCTTATGAAAAGCTCCTTGTTCCACCAATGATGTTGCTAATGTGCCCATACTCTTACTGGTTTATATAACTTCCAATGTGCCCATACTCTTACTGGTGCATAAAACTCCTTGTAATATGTGGAGAAATTCATTGATGCTCCTTGCAAATTTTGACTGAAGTAAGCCAATGGATTACCTTCTAGCATGAGCACTCAACCAGTACCCACTCCAGATGCATCACCTTTAATCTGAAATGCCTTTTCAAAATTCAAGAGTTGGAGTAATAGAGATGAACATAAATTACCCTTCAAGGTTTTGAAGGATTCTTCTCGTGCCTCTCCTAAAATAAAAGGGATATTTTTTTTAATAATTACAGTCAATAGAGAAATGATGGAGCTAAAGTCCTTCACAAATTGTTGGTAGAAGCTAGAAAACCATTGAAAGCTCTGACCTAAAAAATATTAGTGGGGATTTTCCATGACTTTATGGCCTAATACGTTTTCCTCATTGACTTACACTCCTTGTAATACGAGCACAAATACAACCAACCATGCCATACAGATGTTGCAAGGCATAACTGAGAGAATCCATGGCCTCGGCGATACAAAATGGATAAAAGGAGCTCCAAATGGTAAATGCGTGGACCAATAGGATAAATCTCAAGTTTTGAAGATAGCTTGGGGAAGATGGAAGACTTTAAGGACTTGAGTTGATGAGACTCAAACTTGATGGGTCAATGTGACATCTTCAACACTTGAAGGATTGCTTGGTAGTATTAGGTCACTTATTGGAAAAAGTGTAATTTATTGAGACTTTTTTGAACATAAATATCTGGTCTTAGTTTATTTTCAGCAAATTAGACATTTTAAGAATTTAAATTAAACTAAAAAGACATTTTTAAAGGTACTAGAGATTTTAGGGTAGATTATAGGGTTATAATCTAGGCTTAACAACGGGTTATATTCCATTATTGGTTTAGTATTCCATTACTTCTCATTCATATTGGATGCTCAATTGTGGATTCAACTGAGTTTACATTCCATGAATTACAATTTACTTCCGCCTTCGATATTTCTGTATTCAGGAATTTTTGTGTTCTTCTATTCTCATCTTATGATTTCTCTTGGGATTATTTATTTTACTACTCTGTTTAGTTAATTATTCCGCATATCTTTACTTTCCACAATCTATAATCAGAATTTGTGTGTTTCATCATTGGATTTGCATCATTTGGTATAAGATCTTAGGCTAATAATGCATTCTATTGAATTGCAGTCATTGGTTCATAAATGGAAAATGTCAAAAAGAAAAAAAAAGAAGAAAATTTTAAATTCTTTGGAAATTTTAAAATATTTTGTGTTTTATGTTGTTCTTGGTGTTTTTGAATATTAAGTTCTTGTTCCCTAGTGCTATATTATCTTTTTCTTCCATTTCGAGTCAATCAGGATTTGTTTTAGTCCGTTCACCATTGTTGAACTTGAAGTTCTTGAAGTTTTCAAATTAGGGTTCATAGGGATATCCATTCAAGGAAATTTTTGTACGTAAAATGTAGTGGTGTTTGTTTCCCATATTCAATAGAGCATGTGGTCAAAATTTGGTACAATTTAGAGGTCGTTTGAATGTAGTTAGGGTTGAAAATTCAAGGACATATTCTTGGTGTTCTTGAGTGTTCTTGTGAAGAATGTGGTGTTTATTCCAATTCCTTCAAGTCAAGTTGGTCCTTTTGTGTTTTGTATTTGATTATGCACTTAGTTAAGGGGTAAAAGGGTACAATAAATTTATATTTATGAAGGAGGAACTAAGGTTGAAGAGTTGAAATTGGGTAGCCGACTTTTACTCGGAAGACACGTTTGGGAGAACTACCTCAAGTAAGACCAGTTGGCCATTGTTTCATCCATCTATTATGTCTTTGAGTAATATACCTCTTCAAGCACATGGGATGATCTTCCTAATCCTAGACGAATTCCCCCTAACAAACAGTCCAAAAATGAACTTTGACGGCTAAACTTCAAGAGATTTGGGCGAGCCATTTCCTTCTGGATGAGTTGCCAAATCATGGGACACCTTGTGAATATAGAGAAGCTAGTAGAAGAAACTTGGACAAACTTCCTCCTCTTAGGTGAGCTGTCTATGCCCCAAAAGCCAAGCCGCCCAGCTTTTCATACAAGCACAGACTTATCTAAAAGAGACGACTCAAGTTTCAACCGTTTTAGAAGAGTTTTTCAATGGGAGACATGCTGCCATAAAGACACATTGGAGACTCCCAAAAGAAGGCATGAAGGAAGACCAATTGGCGGCTCAATCCCCACTCAATCAGGCGACCCATCGACCACAAGCAGAACTATCAATATTCCCACAAAAACACAATTTTCAAATCCATATTTTGCACTTCATTTCTAACCCCGGATCTAACTTTATTCTTCTGTTCTCATATCTTTTCAACTAGTATTGATTTTCGTTAATTAATCCTAATTAATATCTAGTTAATTTTATATTTTTCACTTCTTTTGTACGAAACCTTCTTTGAAGCTTTTCTAGTTTTATTTACTAGACCTTATTTATTCTAGTCAGTTTTGTTCTTTTATTTGTCCTTTGTTTGAGTCAAAAAAATGAATTCCTTGAGTTGAGAAAAATGAATTCCTCCAAAAAGTATAAGAACCATTGTGCAGTGATTGGTTAATTTAGTTCTTTATCAATATTGGAATAAATTACACCTAATACCAAAAACTACATTACACCTAATGCGGTTAAATTTTGGGGCAACCTTGGGTGAAGAGACAATACCCATATCAAGCGCTAGGTGGATATTGGGTAGATAAGAGTAAGAAGGTACTCTTTTCGCTTGGTCAATATTAAGAAGAGGTTTGGTGAGACATATTTCCATTACAAGGTTGTCAAATTCTTTTCAGAGGTCACTGATTTGAAGGGCACATGTCTCATTTAATTCTTCTTTGCAATACTATACATGGGACCATAATAATAATTACCTTTTCTCAAGGAATCCATATAAACAAGCATGGGTGAGAGGAGTACATGGATTAAAGGAAGAGCATGACAAGGCTCTTAAATTGTGCAAGAAAATATAGGCAGAAGTGCAAATATTAATAAAGACTCCTTGAAAGGGTGCAATAAAGGAGTCTCTACTTAAATCTTAACAAGATGCACCATGTGAGGTTTGAACCAAGGAGTTGAACTTAGGCAGTGAATCATCCACACCATATACTACAAAATGAGGTCTTGATGTGAAGGGATCTTCCATTCCATCACCAAGTATCCTTTGGACTTGTCCCAACTCGAATAAAAGTGAGAGACATATGTGAATTGTCACAAGCTTACATTAACTTTTCTTCTAGTTATTGTGATTCTTTTACAGGTGTAGTCGGAGGCAAGCCAGATGAAGATCCTCATCATATGAAGAACCATGAGGCACCTGAAAGCTCGATAAATGGTCAAAAGTTCTCTAAAGAAGATAGCCAAGACAAAGAGGATTCTTCTTGTCCGATTATAGGTATGGTAGCTAAAATCAACACTCTGACTAGTGTAAAGGAATATGATGTTGACTTGAGCGTCTGTGATAGCTCATCTTTGCTAGATAATTCTTTTTCATTTTTTTGATAAGCCTTACTTTTGTGGTGACAATGGTATAATTTTGATGGTCGATGATGATGTCAATGTCATGGGTGCACGAATGGTAGTTTATTCTCTAGATAACTGAACTGACTTCCCTAAAGTTGGTTTGTGTCCACCTAGTTTTAACACTTATGAATTGAATTATTCCTCACCATGTGTCCAATTTTGAATATTATAGATAATGTGGCTTGTAAAACTGTTGGCACATTAGTTGATCCTTCTGATGATCGAGTTGTATCTTTTAGCAAAAACGATTTGAGTCACTCTAATGTCCACACTTGTGCATTGGATGTCAGAATGTTATCTTGTAGTAGGGATGATCCTTTGGGTTAAAATAGTCTTAACTTATTAGATTATTGAAGGAACCCGAGTGGTAAAAGTCCCTATGATGTTGCTAATATGATACCCCACATTTATTTGATAAATATGATAATGAATTACTTTATTCTTGTGTAAAATTGAGTTATAATGCATTTGGTAATAGTAATGGTTTGTGTCAAATTAGGAGTCCTTATCTTGAGGATGATTTATCTAATCTAGTTGGTTCTAAGTGTGAAAATAATATGCTTGAATCTTTTGAGTTTTCAATGTTACCAACTAGTGTATTTTTTTTATTTATGGTCAACTTAAGGATGAGGATGACCACTACATGAGGGGTTGGATAATATGCTTAATGAGCCTCATTATAGTGAAGGAGTTACTAGAGTTGATCTTGGGAGTGGTCATGTAAGGTGCTTAAATGATTTTCCTTATTCCTTGATGTATGATACCCTTTCTAGTTCATATCAAAGAACTAGTGAACTGGAATATTGGATAATATGTTATTTGATGATTCAATGGCTATGGGAGATGTACCTACTTGGATGTCTGGTAGTGTTGGACATATAACTCCTTTTGAAAGTTAAAGTTTTTTTAACAACCCACTATGCGAAGATGACACACTTTTCAATAATGGAACCCCTCCCTTGGAAAATGGTACTTCATCGGTATGAAAGGGTGGTGTGGAGGAGGAAGGTGATATGTTTACTTTGATTAATTATTCATCATTGAGTGACCCCTTTTTGAGTCAATGTTATAAGATAGTTACACAAACAAGTGCTCCTAGTCATGTAGACACATTAGATGAAGTTCATTTAAGAGATACCTGCTTATACTACCTATTTTCATATGTTGATACTATTGTTAGTTTAGAATATATTTTTTATGCTAATATAGCTGCCATTGGGCAAATTGGATTTTCATTAAACCCAAATAATTAGGAGTCTATCCCATTTTAACCCCAGTGATAATTTTGATATTGGAGTTTATTTGGGTGAGCATGGTAAATATACCAAGAAAGAATTAACTTGGGTTATTCCATGGTACTAACTAGGTATTAACCCCATGAATGCTGCTCTTTTCCACCTTCAATGGAATATGCAAGTTCGAGTATGTGATTGGACTCCATGTGGATGCCCACTCCGTATAGAGGATTGTTGGGGAAAGAGAGCTAGCGTCTTTCCATAAGGACACTTTTTTCTTTCTTTTGTTGTCTCCACTTGTGATAATGTTCTGATTATGAGTTTTTATTCTATTTGTAAGTGCATGAGTGGACATATATTAAAGGAAATTGTTTTTCTTAGAACCTTTCTGTAGTACCTCTTTGCGTATAATGACACCCATTTCATGTTTGAGATTTTTTATTATGCAGGTTTGAGTTCTATGTGGATGGTCAATTTTCATTATCTGCAAACCAGATATGACTCTTCTATATTGTTTTTTCCTTCTTTGAGGGTACTTTTGTTCGTAATTCTTTGGATATCCAAGTGTCTTATTCCTTAGACTTTATCATGTTTATGTCGATGTGGTCTAAGAATTGGTTATTCGTGATGTTTTATGATTGTCGGTGTTCTTTTATTTATAATAACCATTGTAATAAACCTCATATCATGAGAATATGTTAGTTTTTTGTTCCTCTTTAGTTGTTATCCAGTTCAGTTTCATGGACAAATACTTTTTAACAAATGGAGGATAATACGAGCACGGATGACACCAATCATGCTAGACTGATGTTGCACGGAGTAGCCAAGAGAATCTAGGGCTTGGGCAATACAAAAGTTCTAAAAGGAGCTCCAAATGTAAATTTTTGGACTAGCAGGAGCAATCTCAAGTTTGAAGATAGCCTAAGAAAGATAGAAAACTTCAAGGAATTGAGTTGATCAGACCCAAACTTGAGGTGTCAATGTGACGGCTCCAAGACTTGAAGGATTGCTTTGTTGTATTAGGTTACTTGTGGGAAAAAGTGTAACTAATGTAAATTTTTTTAGTATAAATATTTTATCTTATTTTATTTTCAGAAGACCAGACATTTTGAGAATTGAAATTAAAGTCAGAAGACTTTGTTAAAGCTACTAGAGCTTTTAGGGTGGATTGTAGGGTTACAATCTAGTCTTAGCAACGAGTTCTATTCTATTGTTTGTTTAGTACTGCTTTACTTGTTATTCATAGTGGATTCTCATTTGTGGATTCTAATGAGTTTCCATTTCGTGAATTACAATTCACTTCCCCCTTCGATATTCATGTATTAGGGTATCTTTTTTGTTCTTCTCTTCTCATCTTTTCATTTCTCTTGGGATTATTTATTTTATTACCCTGTTTAGTTGATAATTCAACATGTCTTTACTTTCCATATTGTTCATTCAGATTCTTGTGTTTCATTGTACGATTCGTATCACCTTTGAAGCCCACCGCAAAACAAATAAAGACAAGTTTGTCTACCCAGAATAAGCATTTCTTGAGATAAGCATAGAGTTTTTCCTTTACCAATATGTTAGTGACTTGTCTCAAGTGAGACACATGTTCCTCAAGTGACTTTGTATAGATGAGTATGTCATCAAAATAAACGACAAAACACTTGTTAAACAATGGCTTCAAGATATGATTCACGAGTCTCATTAAGGTGCTTGGTGCATTGGTCAAGGGTAGCACTCCTCCAGTCTATCGTTGAGAAAACACATGAGTCGTATATATCATCAAACATATCATCAAGACTTTGACTAGTGAATCAATACTTTACTATAATTTTATTTACAGCTCTATAATCAACACACATCATCCAAGTGTTGTCTTTCTTTGGATGAAGAATCACTAGTACGACACATGGACTCAAGTTCTCTTCAATAAGTCCCTTCTCAAGAAGTTACTCCACTTTCTTTTGTAATTCTTTTTTCTCTTTTGAATTACTTTGATAGGCCATCCGGCTGGAATTTAATATCCCAGTACAAAATTAATTTGTTGTTTAATGCCCCTCAAGGGTGGTAACCCTTAGGGTATTTCATCTATAAAAAAATCCCTATATACTTGGAAAAGAGAAAATTTTCACTAGGAAAAATGCTAGTTTCTTGATTAACATGCAAAGAATAGTTGGTGTTATGAGGCACACTAGAAAGCGGTCCTCATCAACTTCCATGAGGTAATTTTTGGTCTTGTATATCATGCATTTCTTTCCTTTTATCATAGCCAAGCTATTTTCCTTCTCTTCTTCTCCTTTATTTCCACTATCTCTAAGTTCTTTCATGACGTAGTAGTCTCCACTTACTTGGTAGGGAGTCAATGGCACAAGCACATGATTTTTCATATTCATCACAAAAGAATACTTTTTGGTTCGGCCTTGATAAGTTACATCCCTATCAAAATACCAAGGTCTTCGCGATAGTACATGAATAGCCAACATTGGCACCACATCACACAATACTTCCTCATTGTATTTTCAATGCTTAATTTGATCATATCTTTCCAAAGAATCTTCATCTCATTGCTATTATTGAGCTATTGTAGATTATAGGGAGTTCGATGTTTAGTAGTGGGAAATTTCAACCGCTCCACCATAATTTGGCTTACCACATTAGTGCAACTACCACTATTAATGATTAAAGCACACACTTTATCCAAGATTTTGCACCTTGCATGGAACAAATTTTCTCTTTGATCATGATCCTCCTTAGTAAGTGCACCCATGATCGGTCTTACCACACAAGAAATGTTAACATTAATCTTTCGATCATCTTCATCCTTTGGAGTTAATGCAATTCCATTCATGAGGCAAACAAAGTTAACCCTCTCATCTATCGTCTCATCTTTATTATCCGTGGCTTCCCTCTCATTCTCACTATTGTCTCCATCTTCTTCTATATCTTCTACACAATAATCTTCATCATTAGTGTGATACCCTCCATGGAACGAAACAATAGCTCTTTTGTTTTCACACTCCCTAGCAATGTTTCCTATTTTTTGTCATCGAAAGCATTGGATAGTAGAGGGCTTGGAAAATTAGGCTTTTTAACATTTCCCCCCCTTTGGCTTATCATACACCATTGCATGGTAGTCAACTTTTGTGGGAGTAGCTTGGCCACTACCATTGGACTCCTTGAAATATGTTCTCTTCATCTTGTAATTCTTTTCCAATGGCTTAAAAGAAGCAACTTTAGGTTTAATGGCTTTCACTTCCTTCAAAACTTCCTTTATCTTTACAGCGTCTTGAAAGGCTACTTCAACATACCATAATTTTTAAGTTTCATGGGCCTCAACACTTTAAACCTTATGCTTGAAATGAATCTCATTACTGTATATTGACTTTGCTCCTTGAGATTAGACTTCATCCTTAAATTTTTAAAATTCATCATAATACTCTACAACACATTTGGGGCCTTGACACAACATGTGGACCTTGTAAAGAAGCTCTTGATAGTACTTAAGTGGCAAGTACCTCAATTCCATTATTGCAAGCAACTCTTACAAATTAGGAATTATGAACACATTATGATGTTCTCTTTTCCTTTTCTTTGATTCCCACGTAGATATATAGTCCTCAAATTGTGTGAGAGCATAATTGTTTGTCAGCACATCTAACAAGTTGGTTGTGAGAAAGATCCTCTCACTTCATAGCTTCCATTCAATAAACTCCTCAAGATCACTACTCCCATTGAACATTTGGGAGTGTCATCTTGATGGTGCTCAAGAAACTACCAAAATCATTCCTATTCTCCATCATAACTCCTCTATCTCCCCATATCCTTTATCCTCCATGTTCCCTATGACTATTCCCTCTAACTTCCCAATGAGGATCTTCTCTATGAACATACATTGGTTCTGACAAAAGTCTTGTGTTTGTTTCCAATCTTTAGGCTCTCTGTAGCTTCCTCTACTTCCTTCCCCCATTCATTATAAATTTGAACTTCATTGTGTGAATTATCATACAAGGGGTTATGGTATTGGTAGTCTTGATATTGGTTTTGTATGTTGTTATATGGAGGTGACATCATGAAACCATGAAAAGAAATAAAATATTCACTTTTTTGGGGAAATAGACTTGGATATTAATCATGTATTATTCAAGGTTCTTTATGGGGAATAAATGGTTGTTGAGTTCTAGAGCGTGGGTGTGTTGGGCTGTTGTGATGTAGGAATACAGGTTTTTTATGGAAGCTTTGGCTTCTAGTTAAGATGGGTCGGGTCATTTGTTGAAATTGACCCTAGGATATGGATTTAGATTTCTCATAACATCATTTTCCATTCTCTTTACTCACCTCATAAGATGAATCTTCTTTGTCATTGTCCTCCACCCTACTCATCCTTTTCTTCAAACCTCCCATTCTTCCATTAATTTCGGTGAGTTTCTTCACAATCTCTGTAAGGAGTTTGCTAGAGCATTAGATGTTTCTCCTTCAATATGTTACATTGTACCTATAAAACTCAATAAAATTGTTAGCAATAAAAGGCTCACCCGTTCTTGTGTGTGTGCGCTCTCCCTTACCTCTAAGAGATAATCCAAAATTGTTTGTTGAGCCTTGTTGCCCCTATCCATCAAAGATCTTCTAATCTTTGTGGTATAAAGGATTCTTATCGACACATAACGGTCTAAAGAAGATCGAACTTGAACCGAGAAATCACAACCATCATATAAAGCAATAAAAGCTCACAAGAATTGGTATGAAGAAATACCGACACAAGAACTAGTTCACAACTATGCAGAAAGAGTACTAAGTGTGAACTAGTTATAGCATTGAGATGGTGTTTTGAAATTGACTAAATCGTGTTTAGGACTCAATCATGATCAACTTTTGATCACTAATGACCACCGCTATGAAGGGAAACCTCCATCTAAGGGTGGCCACCGCCATCCGACGTATGAGAAAAGCCTTGAAAAGGTTGATTGTCATTTTGAAGAGGAAAGACCGCCTTCCTTTAGGGAGGTACCGTCGTCTAATGGTAGTCCTCCACCTTCTTCAACAGGAGGTTGTGGGTGAATAAGTCCTTGACCACCATCTTAGGGTGGTCCACCATCATTGAGGATGGTGGAGGTTTGCGATGTTCTCTTGACCGCTATCCTAGGCAGATTGCCTGGGATCTGTGCGAGACAACTTAACTTTGAGAATTTCATTTGTTACACCTTTTTCCTTTGCTCAATCACGAAAATACCCAACTTCTAAACACTTTCCGAATAAGATTTACTCCCAAAAACAAATCAAATTCCATGAACTTGAAGAACACAATAAACAATCTTTGAAGATCTTCAAGAACACTATGAACACTCAAAAAATAAATCACCTGATTTACATCGATATTGGATGAAACTTGTTTTCTAAGTCCTTAATGACTTTTAAACTTCAATTCTAATAGCTCAAACATTCAAATTCAAAAGTTGATGAAGGAAATTCGGATAAAATGTACTTTCTGCTCATCTTCTTCACTTGAATGTTCATATGAACATGATGAACTTTAAATTTTCAAACCTATCCAAATCAACTCGGAATTGCACCAAACTTTACCCACAAGATCCTCAACATATATTGAACATTTTCCACTACTTTTCAACTAAGAATTCAACTCAAATTACCACTATCTATTCCAACCTTGTTACAAGCTAAGAACAGTTAAGAGTAGTGGTGTTTAGGCTTGAAACCTGCTCAAATCTCACCCAAATTCGATTCCCACAATCCTTGAGATGTAGGGAACACAAATTTAAAACTTTTAACCAGCAACAGTAACCAAATCTCTCCAAATTTGAGCTTGAATTTTTTGATCAAAAGATGAACTCAAACAAACAAAATTTAAGTACATACCTCAAATCTACTCCGAATTCAATGAAATTTGCGATTGGATATCCTTGAAACTTAGTTTGGATATTGAAACACTTTGTAAATCCAAATAAGTCCGAAAATTGAACAATGTTCCGAGTTCCTTAAGCCCAGAAATGTCAAAAATGTCAGAGACCTCAATTCAACCCGAAATTGACTCAAATTTGATATACGTGATCCAAATTCCTAGGAGAACAATTCCTAGTAATAAAATTAAAAAAAACAAAACAATTTATATCGGATGAAATTTTTGAATTTTTGGAAATTTTTAGATTTGCTTTTTGATTTTGATATTCAAAACTGAGGAATGTAACTTGACGGAATAAATTCTGATCCTAGGATCTGCAATCAAATGACATGCTCTGTGATACGGATCAAAAATCAAAGATGAAGAACAATGATAATGGAAAGAGAAAATAAAGGATATGCAGAATTTAATACGAAATCATACCATAATAAATTCCAAATGGAAAGACACAAAACAACCAATTTGATAAATCCACAAATGAAATATTGATCAATCGATTAAAGCAAAATTCTCTCCAAGCAATTAATGAATTCCCTACCTTAGTCACTCAATGTCGTGACCCAATTTTGCGGATCATGATGGCACCTACTATACAAGTAGTAGGCGAACCAACCCCTATAATCTGTAGCCGAAGAGGAGGACTACTAAATTAATTGTGGATGTATATCAAAAGTCAAAAGGTACTTAAATGCGGAAGTTTTATGGTATGAAATAAACTACCCAAAATCCTGTATTTGTGTCAAATGAACCACTAAGTACAAAAATGATAAAACTAAAGTAAGTGTAGTATAAATATGTCTCTGAATACAATGGTAATCAATAAAACAATAAGTCCGAAGAGAAGCAGCAAAAAGCTAGATGCCAAGCTCACCCTAAATATCGGACGTGAATAAGATACTAAACAAACAACTGTCTGTATCAAGAACGGGAACCTATACATGGATCAACATAAGTGCAAGTGTAGTATGAGTACAAGTTGCTAAAGAAACCCTTATCCAATAGGCTTCGAGGGAACACTGAATACATAAAATTATTAAAAGCAGTAAATAATAGCTTGCAAGAAAAGGGTCACAAAAGCAAATAGTACAATACGGGAACTTGCAAATCGATTACAAATAATGTATCAAATAGACTGATATCGCAAGCTAACCACATGACAGGATCCCAGGAAATTAAAGAAAATGTACCTGACGTCCTTGCAACAACATATATGAAATATAACACAATGAATGTGAATTAAAAAACATAGGAGTAGAATATGGTCGGTATGCCGGTCACCTCAAGTGAAAAGATACATAACCAAATAAGAGTGTAAGGCACTAACACTACATAATATGAAGCAACAAGTAACCAATAAGGACAACTATGAAGTAATACGGATAATCAAGTAAAGCAATTAAATGCTGACAAGTCCTACTGAAAGTAGCGTAGCATACATAGAAACATGCTAACGCATAGATCCCTCACCCAGTCTATGAGCACATTGAAGAAAACAAGTGTAGAAACATAACAAACACATGATCGTTATCAGAACCTCATATCAATGTTATCCCGACGACATCTTATTTCTCATATAAATAATATTCGCTAGCCATACTCAGCAAGTCAAGGCATACAATGCTGGTGTATGGTAGTATTACCTCAGGTCCTCAGTTAATCAGTATCATCATGTTTCCACAACCAATAGTACCATCTTGGTAAAAATCTATACTCACTGTCGTACGACTACGGTCTCCAGTCCCAACGCTGTACTCACTACCGAATGAATTCAGTTTCAAGTTCGTTCATTTGCTAGTAAAAAGATACTTTTCCCAATGCCAAGAAGTTAAGCCTGGACTAAAAATAGTGAAAATAATGTTACCGACTACTCGATGGAATATCGAGACTACAGTTGTAAAAGATAATTACTTAAATTATTATGAAAGTATTCTCATTTATTTCTTTATGCCACTATAAAACTTTATCATCAAATCCTCCGTTAGCCATCATGGCTCATAAATTAGGTGGTGATACTACCCAACCCGAATG
>JBDJHY011045278.1:0-14222 GCA_039654485.1 Withania somnifera
TGGCAGCATGAAGGAGGAAAGTCATCACAATATAGTAGCAATTTGTTCTAGTTTTACCACTTTTGTTAGTCATCACATTGTAGTATCAAACAAGGACAAGTTAAGTCCAAGTTTGATCTCTAGACTAAGCATAACACATCTTTATAGGGTGCTTTCTTGTCTTGTAACACTTGATTACCTATTATCTATAAAATAACCTAGGCAACATGCCTAGTGGATTTGATTAAAAAAAAAAAAATTGGTGACTGCCTGTACCAAATTATTGGTACTTTGGTTCGATAAATCAGTACCATAGGCACTTTTTATGCATATTTTTCACCCATTTTTGGGTCACTTTTCCATCATTTTCCCCTTGTTTTCTCTCTAGAAATTATGCGATTTGTCTTGGAAACTCCCCCAAGGTTCATAGAAAGTTCCTTGAAGAATTTGTACATCATCCTCACCTTCGATAAGTGATTTCATTTGTTACATTTTATTAAAATTTGCATTCTTCCTCCATTAATTCCCTAGTCATGAACCCTTGATCTCTTTAATTATATTCGAAGTTATATAGTAATCCATTGTTCCTTAGGGTTACTATCATCGTAGTAACATTTCCTTTTTTGAATTTAACAAACAAATTCATAAAGTTTGAAAGCGAGCGAACCCTACAAGCTCATTTTAGGCCTAGTCTGGAACTTAGCATAAAATATAAATTTAGACTCATATTAACATATAGAATAAGTTGATGTAAGTTTTAGAGCATTTGGAGATCATTTGATGTCACTCGAAGTAAGATTTGGGAATTCACAGCGCTACATCGTCAGACAACAGATAGACTTCGTGGGGCTATCTCTGGGCTTATAGTTTTATTAATTTTACTAAATAATATTTGTGGGTTTGGTAGCTAGGTGGATATAGGGGCCCTGTACCGTTCTTTCGTCTGTTCCATATTGATATTGATATTTCAACATTAGAGGCGCGTTTATAAAAAGTTCCTTTTTCCCGAACTTTTTTCATTCTTTTCCTTTTCTCTCCAACTTTTTGGATTCAGGGCATGTTTATGGAACTTTTAAGTTTTTTAATCAAGTTCTACGCCATAGAAACTTGTTACGGTGATTCTATGATCATTTCTACTATGTAATTCTTTGTCTCATTATTATGTATACTATTCAGGCTTATAGCTTCCATTTCTACATTAAAATTATCCATGTTTGTACCATATGATGTATGAGCTGAGCTCTATGTGTTATTATAAATATTTTTATTTTCCTAGATATTAGGGTTTACTGACCAGATTTTAGATGGGATTTTTACCCTCCATTCATATAACAATATAGATCTTGTTTTACTCATTAACACGTGGGTTATACTTTTTCTAGCCTTGCATGTTTCTGAGCTTCGTATGTAGATTTTGGTTGTTGGGGCATGCTTTTCGAAAACATCACTAGATTTCTAGGTAGGCTATAGTCTACTTTCTTCAGAATTGGTATTTCTGTAGTATATGCATGGTAAAGCTCCAGCTTGGGGCTGAGATAATTATTCGGTCCCCGATAAGCATATCTTTTCGGCCTATGGCCTACATAGAGGGCTTGTAGCTTAACTACTTACCCTGGGTCTATATCGTCCTACCCGCGTGTGTTACGCTGATTCTGGACCTTAGTGTGGGTAGGTAAGGAGTAATACTGTTGATGCGTATAGTTATCCGCTCTCTCTGGACCGTATAAGGTGGGGAAGGGGATTAAACTAGTGATTAGAGCTTAGTATCTATTCTCCAATGTAGGTTAGTGGATTTAGAGCTGATGTAGGTTGAAGATTATTATGTGCTCTACTTGGAATATTATGTGTGATTAGGGCATAGTGTGGCCCTTTTGGGCTATTGTTAGCTGAGTGTTGTTATGCGAGATAGTTAGTTGCCATATGTGACAAAATTTTACCTCGCTGAATGTGGTTTGGTTAGGATGTCAGCAACCCTTTATGATGATATTTTTTCCTAGCCCGGTGTAATCCAGGGAGATTGTGGTATATGGCATGAGCTTTGGTAGCTTCGTGTGTTTCACTGTATGGGTGTGTACTCGGCTCTTTGGGTAGTTGTGGCATCTTGGATGCGGTTACTCATGGCTCAAGGCCCAAGGCCGTGGTTGGGCTAAGAGAGGTTATACCTCATGACTAGGCTTGGAAGCCATTCTAAAGAGTCTAGTTAGTATTCTTAGACATGTTTTAGCTTGTTTGTTGATTTTATGTTGCGAGCATACATTTAATGTTTAAAAAGGTAACTGGATTTTTACAGAATAATTACCAAAAACTAATTTGTTATATATAAATATGTATACTTTCCATGGCTGCGCTCATGAGAAGAATGGTTCTATTTCCTCATATTATTTGAGGCTATTTTCTCACTATCACCGTGCCTTCTTAATGCTGCCTATATAGAGATCGTTGGATTTTACTGAGATATTGATATATGCCTATATGGATGTACTTGGGTTTCTACCGAGAAATGATATATGGGCTGAGCCCGAGTTTTCACCTTTTGACCCTGACGTCTATTGCATTGGATACCTATTTACAAGGATTTTCTTTACATGGGATTGGATCCCTCCACGGACCCTCTAACTTGGGATGCCATACAAAGGTATGTTGCATGGTTGAGGGAGGGATATATGAGGTAGGCTGGGTAAGTATACCGAGTAGATTTCTTGGTTACACTCTTGAAAGAGTCATGTATCTGGGAGGGTGCGTATGGGTACTTATTTACTATTCCAACCATATTTGCATTGCATCCCTAAACATTATTTTGTGCCCTTCAAGACTTAAGGTGGAGTAATTGATGGGTTACCTAGTTTTTTGAGTGTACTTACCTGTAGAATGAGGTAATATTTGTGTTTGCTTGATAGTAGACTTTACTTGTGCTTTTGTATTTCTGATTAGTACTATCTATGCAGTTGTAGTGTTCTCTGTGAGCTTAACTGGTTGATGGGTTTCTAGTATCTTGATGGTATTTCCTTATATTGGTTGTGTTGGAGCTCATGGCCGAGTCTATGTGTTATGCATTGCTAGTAGCTTTCTTTCACATTTGTTAGTTGATATTACACACACTGATAGATACTCTATGATTGTACTTTAGATATTACTGTAGTTACTCTATGATTGTACTCTATATACCACTGCATTAATTTCTTGATTGTTCTGTACCTTGCATATGGTTATTTTTTCCTGGTTGGCCTATGATGCTTACAGGGTAGCTGCTGTTTTTGCTACTCATGCTACACTTCTGCATCTTTTCCTAATGCAATCCTTAGTATGATTTATCAAGATAGATATGGTGATTTGTTTGCATTCATGAGTAGCCTATCACGATCGTGCATATTATCTTAGAGTTTTTCAGTGGATATGGTGAGTAGTTTGCACTCATGCTGACCAACCTTCCTTCTCTCTCTATAGATGTCCCACTTGGAGTTGGGATATTAATCTTGTAGGTTTCCCCATTGTGGGTTATATTTTTTGTGCTTTTCTGTATGTATAGATGTCCACATCCATAATACCAGGTCCTGGGGAGTTATTTTTAGTTATGTATGTTTTGTTCAATTTCTATTTTACCTCATCATCTTCTTCTTATTTTTGTTGGGTTTTTGGTGCTATCTCATCGTTGTTCCTCTTGGTTGGAGTTAGGCTTGTCTACGTGATTTGTAGATGCAAACACAACTTGATTTTTGGGCCGTGACAGAGTGGTATTAGAGCTCTATGTTTACCGATGTCTCCGACTATAGGAGCAAGCATTTGGTAGAATCCTTGGATTTTTATGTAGACATCTATATCCTATCTTCAGGAGGCAACATGGAACTCTGTAGGAAAGAATCTCACTTTTTGACTACTTATGTGTGGTTTATAGTCATGGGTTTCCTATCCCTTCATTTGACTCTACTCTTTCTGGATTATTTGGGAGAGGCCCTCGGTGGGCACCAGTAAGATCTCCACACGCTTTCCTACAGTTCAGGATTAGAATCAAGATCCAGAAGAGCATATCATTAGCCACAGAGTTGGGGAGTCACCCAGGCTCCAATAGAGGTTATTGTCAAGCCAGTTCATAAGAGTGCTAAAAGAAATTTATGCAGAAGGACCAATGGGCATCTCGAGAGGAGCATTTGTTGAGGATTAGTCCTATTGGGTTTTAGTAGGGTGTTTGACCATTGGGTTTTTGCAATATAGTTTGGGAGAATGATTAGACATATCCCTACATTGCGTGATTTGAGAAAAGAGAGGATGGAGGTTTTCTACAAAGGATTATTTTTTGGTCCTATGATGATAGAGCATTTGATAGCATCAGGGTATACTCTTAGGCAGTGTTTTAGATAGTTGGGGGCCACTGAAAGGGCTTGCCGCGACACCTAAAAGGTTAGCATTAGGGTTATACTGAGCGATGAGTGTTTGTTGTGATTGATTTTGAGATCAGACAAGTATGTATCCTGGGCATCTTGAAATATTGTAGGTTCGGACATGAGGCCACAAATCTCCCTTCTTATTGGGGTTCTTTTGTTATAGAAACTGGTACATGGTAGCTAATGTTTTGGGCCCGACCATTCTATCTCTTCCTATGAGTTCTCAGAATGATTTTAGCGATACCTATTATTGGAGTAAGCAATATAATAGATGGTGATTCAAGTGAAAACAACAGATTCAGCTAGGCTAGTCCAGTTAGTCTATCCATGTCCTTTTCTTAGTTAGCCAACAGAGGCCCGGGTACTCAGAGTAGTCAGCCTGTCAGGGGCGTATTTCCAAGTTCGCAGGGCCATAAGGCCAGAGTAATTTAGTGTGGTGCTATTCAAAGAAGTACTAAATGATGTGAGTAAGGTGAGCTAGGACATTGTGCCAGGGTGTGTCCACGATGCTGTGCCATATAGTCGATAGTGGTTGTAGCCTCACCTTTGAAGTTAGTTTTCTTGGGTTGTGGTACTAGAGGTTTTGTTGTGCTTGCACGGGGGTTAAAGTTTTACTAGGGAGTGCTCTGATCGTGGATGGTCTTCTCAGGCTGGCTAGCAGAGTCTTTCAACAATCCTTTGCCTTTTGGGTTATGGCCTTGGGGCATGATGTTCGGGTGAGCTACCGTCGAGCTTTAGTTAGGGTGTGGTTGTATTTTACTCCATTCTACCTTTGAGCTTTAGTTAGGGTGTGTTTGAATTATACTCCTTTCCTAGTTAATTCTTGTTGACTTGGGCATAACACTAAAGCATTTCTTGTGTGTTCTATCTGTGCTAGCATGGTGACTTTACCCTTGATAATGTGATAATATGACTGGGTTAGGCCTTGTTTTGCTCCTTTGATGTTATAGGCCTCTTTTATATTACATTTTTAGCACCTACATTTTGATTTCTATTGGCGAGATGAGTCTTGCCATTTTTCCAAAGGAGGTGCTATGAGTCCTTTCTATGCCATGGACATGAGATTCTGGGGTTGAATTCCCTTATTAGGTAGGCCTTATTATATCCCAACTGATATTTTGATTGCCTTCACCTTGTACTACCCTAAGTAGTAGATAGTGTTCGTAGGGTCCTTTTGTTTCCTGTGTATAAAGAGGAGACATTTTAGTAGTGGATCCTAGTAAGGGGGCTGAGTTGTTCAGCTTGTATAGCCTATAGGTATTCCAAGATGGATGAGTTAGGCATTTCATGGTAAGGGGGCCTTTGTGAGTTATTGGGCATAGGTAGGCTACCCTACTCTCCTTAGATATGGGATTATGTTATGGTATTTATACCTTGGCCCTGACCAGAGTATCACGGCAGATGGATAAGGATACTTAGGCCCTTGCCGATTGAAATATGCCTTACTTTCAGGTCTGACAGGTTGCCCTTCGGGAGTTCTTATTAGCATTGTGTTTTTTAGGGTGGTTCATTTATGTGGGTCGATGCTTTATTATGTATAGTAAACTTTCCCTTTCACGAGCTATTCGGTAGCTTTAGATTATGACTCGTGTCGTTTGTGATCTTCGTTGGTTGGTTCTAGTTGACTAGAGTGAGCGGTTGTTCTAAGTAGATGACACTCTCCTTTTGTTTATTTTATTCGTTTCTAGAGTGACTACCAAAGAGTTATCCTTATACTTCGCCAATGTCAGGAATTATACGGTTGGTTGTTATCCCTTGAGTTCCATAAATAGTGGTTGTGGAAGATTAGTCCTCATGCCCACAGGTAGAAAACAATGCTCCATTACTGGTGGATTGGGATTGTGATTGTGATATCTCAAAGGATTTCATATGCCTAGTTTCGTGATTCATTTCCGATCTTAGTCAGTTGATGCTGTCTGTGGTCTTGATCCTTGTAAATGGGTATGGATGTGGTTTTCTACTGTATTTTCCTACGTACGAACTAGCGATCAATGTATGATGAGTTGTGATTCAATTTTGTGATCGTGTTTTTTTTTGTTATTAAGGTCGAGATGATTTTAGGTGCTGAGTTTGGGGAAGCTAACGTTAAAAAGGTATGAGTAGTTAGAGTTTATTCTTGCTCTTAATTTGTAATGGCCGCTAGTTTTAGGAAGTTGTCTTTTAGGTGATGTGGTGGATTAGGTTATTACACCGTGCTTTTATGAGATGACATTAACTGAGCTTATAGTCGTGACTTGAGGCTTGTATTAGTGTGTGGGTAGTATAACAACGTACCTTAGGGTGATTGTTCCTTGTGTTCCATACATCTTAAGGGTCGATTTTTGGTTTAATATAGGATTGATAGGTTGACTTCGATGACTACAGTTCAAGTATTCACTATGGGTTTAGTTCTAGGCCGAGAGTAGGGCTGGCTTGGCAGGCAGGGTAGCCACTATTTGTGGTACCTAATGTTGTTGATCGCGGGTTGGTATGAGTTACCTTTTGGGACACTTTTAATTTATTATACCTCAAGAGCTCTCAGTATTAGGGTTTCTTTTCTAAGTGGACATTATTCTTGTTTGAGAGTTGACGACTTGATTCAAACCTTTCTTCGCGAGGCCCATTGTGCCAGATGTTCCATATACTTGGGCATAGAAGGGAGATACAAAGATCTTGTTAATTAATGTTTGAGTGATCTTTTGCCTATGTAAGATACCAATCCCAGTTATTTCCGATAGTGATACCTGATTCACGTCTTGATTTGTTTAAGATAGCAGCTACTATTTTTTTCGATCTATAGACTAATAGCCTGTATGAATGGAGTGCTCAGATGCCTCTAATATATCATGAGCTTATGACATCGATTGGTGGACATAGTTTAGGTTGGTATTCAGTCTGCTATAGTTTTATGTGACGACAGTTACTATCTTAGCATTCATTTGATGTTATTCGAGATTTTGTTTTCGATGCTTGAGCTACTAGCAGATGAGATTCGAACACCGAAGTCCATATTGTGTGTTGTAGTGACTTTTTATTCCTATGTGAGAGTCGGAATGGATTATTAGTGATTTTGTTCCCAGACCCTCTCGTAGATCAGATAGGGGGTACATGGTTGTATTATATGGCTTTTGAGAATTGTGCAGCTTAAGAGGGGAAGTTTTGAGGCAAATTATTTAGGTACCTTAGGTTATGCCTGGGCATTTGTTTTGGGTTCAGTGGTAGTAGGGGTCAATATTTAGCATTTGCAAGATACTCCTTTAGTGATAGTTATCATTTGAGCACTAAATAGTACCATTTGAGGATTTCTTTGGAATACATTTTAGATCACAGATTGATAGGTACCACAATATTGAGATTTAAAATGAGACGTCTGATTCAATTCAAGATGCCATAGAGAGAGGAAGAGTTGTCAGCCTAGACTTCAGCTTACATAGAGTAGATCAAAGGCTATGCAGATTAGAGGCTTTGCTTCTTAAGTTTAGTACTGAATACTAGTGGATTGTGGGCTCAATTAGGGCCTTGAGAGATCACAAGACATATTACTAGGGTTCCTGTAGATTATAGATGTACCTTAAGAGTTAGTGGCCACATCTCTCTAGTTTGTTATTCTGTATGCCAGATTTATCCCATATATTGTATCATAAGTCAACTTAATTAGAAGACTATTTAGTTGTGCCAGATACCTTGAGAGAGATATTAAGGAAATATGTAGACGGATAAGTCCTAAAAATATTGTTGTTATATAAGTTCATTGAATGCGTGGTATAGTTGAGAAGGTTTCTGAGGTATTGAGAAACATAGTGTGGGTTGTTGTGTTTGTGTTGTTCCAGACTTTTGGTTTTCTTTCCTTCTTAGCTTTTATGGATGTAAGTTTCTTTAGTGGCAGATATTATAATGGTCACCGAGCCATTTCCATAATTTCCACAATTCCTATATGTTTGCAGCATTATTTGGACTGCCCAAGTCATTTATAACTTGCTGGGATTGATAGATTGGATCCCTGGTGGTTTTACAGGCTAAATTCCTTGATGATTATTATTTTTAGGCCTTACTAAAATATACGGTCTCGAATAGCCTTTTGAGTCTGGAATGTCTATTAGATAAAGATTTCATATATGGAGTGTTCTAATTGGACCCATTTTCATTCCGTGTGCATTTTGAAAATTTTCCAAAATATGTAAGGATTTGGTCTTTGGGGATTGATTTATTAGCCAAAGAATTGATAAATTAGTGGTCGATAAATCAACCAAATTGATTGATTAATGAGTCAAGCAGTTCATTTATAGAAAGTCTCATTTTCCAGAATTTCCTTCATTTATCTCCTTTTCTGCCCAACCTTTTGGATTTTCAAGGCATGTTTATGAATCTTTGAAGTAGTTTAATAAAGTTCTACTCCATAAAACTCGTTATGGTGATTCTACTTTCATCTCTACCAAGTGTTTTTTGTTTCTTTATTATATAAACTTTTGGGGCTTATATCTTCCATTTCTACAATTAAAATTAACCCTATTTTGTACCATAAACTTTTGGGCTTATAAAGATCTATGCATTGCTATAAATATTTTCATTTTCTGAACTATTACGATTTACAAATCTATTTTAGCTGGGATTCTGAACCCGCTATTTATATAACAATATGGGTCTTGTTTTACTCGTATTAACACGTGGGTTATGTTTTTTATAGATGCGGTTGTGTTAGGTTGTTAGCAACCCTGTGTGATGATAGTTTCCCTAGCCTAAGGAGAGCTTGAGAGTTAGTGTATGTGGACTAAGCTTTAGTAGGTTTTTCATGTGTTTCCCTGTATGGGTGTGCACTTGACCCTTTGGGAAGCTGTGGCATCTGGGATGTGGTTACTCGTGGCTCGGGGTCGTGGTTGGGCTAGGGAAGGTTATACCTCTCGACTAGGGCTTAGAAGCCATCCTATAGAGTCTAGTTAGTAGCCTCAGATCAGTTTATCCTATTTGTTGGGATTTTGTGTTACGAGCACGTATTAGACGTTTTAAAAGGTAATTGGATTTTGACAGAATAATTACCGAAAAATGATTTCTTATATATATATATTTATACTTTCGTCAACCGTGGTCATGAGCAGTATGGAGCTATTTTCTTATATCATATTAGGCTATTTTCTCACTATCACTGTGCCTTCTTGATACTACCTATATCACAATAATTGGGTTTTGCTTAGTTATAGATTTGTGCCTATATAACCCTACCTAAATTTTTATTGAGATATGATATCCAGGTTGAGCTCGATTTTTGCATTTTTTCCCTGATGACTATGGCATTAGATGCCTTTTTATGATGATTTTATATGTGGGATTGGATCCTTCCATGGACCCTTCGACCTGGGACCCCATGCATAGGGTATGTTGAATGGGATGGGGGAGAGGTATATGGCGTAGGTCGGGTGGGATAGGTTTGGTGGGTCCTCTCTTGACAAAGTTATATACCCGGGAGGGTACGTACGAGCACTTATTTACTATTCCTGCAGCCATTGACATTGCATCTCTACCTGTTGTTTTGTACCCTTCGGGACTTAAGAGTGGAGAACCTGTTGGGTTACTTGGTTTTCTGAGTGTACCTACCAGTAGAATGGGGTACCAACCAAGTTGTTTGCTAGTAGACTTTACTTGTGCTCTTCTGTTTCTGATTAGTATTATCCATGCACTTGATGTGTTCTCTATGAGCTTAACTGGTTGATGGTTTTGTAGTCTCTTGATGGTATTTCCTTATGTTGGTTACGTTGTATCTCAAGGTACGTGTCTCATTTGGTGATGATCTTTTTGTGGCCGAGTCTATATGTTATACCTTTCCAATAGCTTTCTTTCATACTTGATATATGACATTAAACCCATTGATAGTTGATTATTCACTACATTTACAAGCTATTACTATAGTTACTCTTTGATTGTACACTATATGCCACTTCTTTATTTTCTTGACTGTTTTTTACCTTGCCTATGCTTACTTTTGCCTTCGGCCTATGATGCCTACTGGGTACTCGTTGTCTTTGGTACTCATACTATACTTCTGCATCTTTTCCCTGATACAGGTCTTAGTACAATCCATCAAGATAGACACAATCATGTGGATTAGCTTGGTGTTGTTCAGTGGACCCTGTGAGAAGTTGTAGTTCATGCTGACCGACCTTCCTTCTATCTCTACAGCCATCCCACTTGAATTCAGGATATCAATCTTGTAGTTTTTCCCCATTATGGTTTGTATTTTTTTTTCCTTTCTGTATGTCTAGATGCTCTATAGCCATGATATCAGGTCCCGTGGAGCCATTTTTCAGTTGTGTATATTGTGGTTATTTCCAGTTCACCTCATCATCTCCTTCTTTTTTTGGTTGGGTTCTTGGTGCTGGCCCACTGTTGTTGCTCTAGAAAAAAGTTAGTCTTGTCTACAGGTGAGATGTATATGCTATCACAACTCGATTTTTGGGCCATGACACATATTTTGATATTTTTTATTCATCATATTGTAGTAAGAGTCGACTGTATCTGCCAGAGAGTTGACTAAGGGAAAAAGAAATATTTTAATTCACCCCCCTTGAACTTTCATGTTGGACATTAATGAGCTCATTAGTACTGTTCATAAATGATATGCAAAGACCAAAGAATGACTCTAAGAACAAACCAGAAGTAACTCAAAAATTTCTAGTAAAAAGAGAAGATTCAAAATGAGTTGACATTCGAATGCTCTATGCAACAGTATAAGGAGCATGCAAATGAATTGAATAAATTATTCCATTAGCATACCGGCTATATCTATAAAGTAATCACTTGGTTAATTTTCAATGATTAATACCCTTCGGTTGTTCCAACGACTACTTCCCTATCTATATAAGGAACCAGTCTTCAAGCGGAGAGGCATGCTCTATAAGTCCTCTAATTGTTTTTTTCTTTGCTTTGCTTTTAATAAGAATTATATCACCTAGTGTATAATAGTGTAGATAAAAAAGATAGGAGGGATAAACTCTAGGGAGTTGTTAAATTAAAATTATGGTGTTTGTTGGTCTCCTAACAGACTCCGTATTCACTAATATCAAGCTGAATTAAGGAGACTCAGTAAGATCTTTGTGTGTTTGCTGAGCTCCTAATAGACTTAGTAGGATTTGTTTATGATGAGGTCCTAACAGACTCTGTAGGTTCTTGTGTATTTTCTCAGATCCTTTTAGACTCAGTAGTGTAAGGCTAGGTTCTTTTATATTCTTAGAATTGTGAGGTTGACTTCTTGATTACACTCAATTATTTGTGTAATATTTGTAACACTGAGTAATTTAACACTTAGTAGAACATAAAGTAAAATAGAGAAATCCTCTTGCTCCCAAGGGGACTGGATTAGGTCTCATTTTCATCCCCAACTACTATAAAAATATCATGTGTACATTTTCTTTTTGAACAATTATTATATTGTACATTCATCGAATTGCACTAACTGTCGACTTGGTCTTCCATACAGTTTACTTAAGGAAAAAATAATTTGCAGTTCACCCCTCCTCTTGCTCTTTTAATTGGTATAAAATTAAGGTCTCACATTCATTTCTTAATAGCAAGTGAGCAAAGCTTAATTAGAAGAGATCAAATGGGTGAAAACATGTTTCAAGAAAGACTATCAATATCGACGCCTCCTTGTTTCAATAGTTTATACTATGAACAATGACAAGACATAATATAGACTTTTACTTAATCCATTTAGTATGAAGCCTTCTTATTAAAGCTAGGCTCAAATCTACATATGACAACAATAATCGAAGAAGCTCAAGAAGAGAAGCATCAACATCAGAAGTTATTCAACCTGCACAAACTAGTGCAAAAACAATACATTTGTTTTACTGTACCTTGAATAAAGAAGACTTTGTGAAGATATCTTCATGCAAAACTACTAAAAACTTATTGGATAAGTTTGAAATTATGTACAAGTAAAATCATAAAAACATGGATAAAATATCTAATCAATAGGGGGAGGAGGTGTGGGCACGTGGGGCCTTTTAAAAAAGATACTACTAGTCTCAATGCTAGAAGGACCAAAAAAAAGGAAGCAAATAGAGAAAAACAACATTGTTCAGTATGATCGGAAGGATAAGAAGAACTTTCATTGTTATGACTGTGATAAGTTTTGTTCTAAAAGGAAGATTTACACCATGTCAACTGAAGACATCAAAGCTACCTCTGATGCATAAGAAGAAATTATAAATGGTGTTTAAATAATAAAGAGACCTTTTCTAAAGGAGTCTTGACATGACTGCCAGAATTTACAAAAGATAGAAATGAGCATGTCAACATTGAAAATTATAAAGAGTCCTTTATTGAAAAGTTCAGAAGAAATAATCTAAGCTATTGTGTGATGATTTAGACAGCGACCAAGAAAACTCTTCACGAAGATACTTCATAGCAGAGGAAGAAATTAATCAAGTAAGAACTTTAATTTTCTTTGACTACAGTCATTTTAGAAACTTGTTGGATCAAGAAATTATTGATTTAAAATGCATTCGCAATTGCTCTAAGAATTTTTAAAAACAGAAAAAGGATCTAGAAACCAAATTGAAGGATAAAGTTTCCTAAAAGAATATTTTTTAAAGAGAAGTACTTAAACTCAAGGATAAAATAAAAAATTAAGAAATACTTCTTGTAAAAAGTGTTTAAAACCTAAACATGACAATTGTTTCTCAAAAGAAACTTAGGAAAAATATAAAAAAATCTAGATGACATTTGTAATAACATTCATCATATGTCTTCATATAGTACAATGTTCAAATAACACAAAAATGTCTATACACCTTCATGCTTTTACTGTGGAATTGTTGGACATAGATTCTTTAACTGTAAATTTTGTTTATACAAAAACAACTGGATTTGGAAACCCAATATTAGTAAATAATAATAAAAATAACAATAACCCATGAAGGACTAAGAACAATTGAGTACCCAAAAGAATGTAGTCGTCTACTATTTTGCAGGTACAATTTAGAAGGGAATCAAAATAAATTGATCCAATATAAAGTCGACTAAGGGCATGACTATGTTAGTAGAACCTTGAAATATGGCTAGACCAGGTACAAAGGTATGCCCTTGTTACTATTTTGTTAATGTGCTTAATTTTAATATCAATCATGCAAAATAATTAATTTTGTTGCAATTTTATAAGGTTCGTATAGGATGAAGATTATCTTTTAAAAGATATTTGCTAATAAGTACACTTAACCGACTTAATGAATGACTTATGTTTTCAAAATTTCTTGGGATTGATTAAATAAATCTGATACTGTGTACGCATGACTGATCCTATTCTTCGGGTGTCTTTTCACCATGGCAGTTATGATCACACCTTGATATTTATAAATCAATGAGTTATTTTATCATACTATCACCATTTAAAA
This sequence comes from Withania somnifera, assembly GCA_039654485.1. NCBI lineage: Eukaryota > Viridiplantae > Streptophyta > Magnoliopsida > Solanales > Solanaceae > Withania > Withania somnifera. The sequence goes on from JBDJHY011045278.1 coordinate 13,724, forward strand.
TCAGCCCTATTCATCCCCATCTTCACTCAAATTCTAAAACAAAATCTCCTCTCAATATACCTTAGAAGAGAAGCAGAAAGTTCCAATTCTGAAAATCAAATTCTTCTGAGTATTTTTTAATGATAATTCTATTCTTAGAACTTTCAAAAGGAGGAAAATTACTATGACATTATCGTATGTTGATATATATACTCGTTAATATATTGTGCATTCATGACGTGAGAGTTTGGGCCTATGGCTCTAATAAGAGTGCATTGGGTATGGGTCAGTATCACCACTTGATTATTGAACTGTAGAGGCTAGATACTGGTTTGAGTAATAATGATGAATAACGATATAGGTTGATAAATTGGAATATTTAACAGTAATATAAGTAAATAGCTTTTAACTGTTTTAGACTTGGTGTTGTATCGAGCTCCCGATAATACTATTTTCACTTGTCTTAGTTCAGGATTTACCTCCCTGCACTGGAAAATAATATTTGATAAATAAATGTTGG
>JBDJHY011045387.1:0-14222 GCA_039654485.1 Withania somnifera
CTAAAGACCAATTGATATGGTGAAGTACCGATAGGAGTTTTTTACGTAGTTTTATATACCCACAGTGCATCATTAAGCTTCTCACCCCAATCCTTCTGCTGCACATTAACTGTCTTTTGGAGGGTCTTGCTGATTTTCTTTTTCGAAACCTCCACTTGTCCACTAGTTTTGGGGTGATAGGAAATGGCTACCTTGTGTTTCACTCTATATTTTCTCAATAAGCCTTTAAACCATGTGTTCTTGAATTGTGATCCACCATCACTAATCATCACCAGTGGAGTTGCAAATCTTGTGAAGATCTGTTTCATGAACTTGAGTACCACTCTTGCATCATTCGTGGGTAAGGCTGCTACTTCCACCCCTTTTGAAACGTAGTCAACCACTACGAGAATGTACTTGTTCCCATGTAATAGAGGAAAGGGCCCCACAAAGTCAATGTCCCAAATGTAAAAAATCTCAATTTCAAAGATGTTTTTCAATGGATTTTGTGACATTTGGTGACGGACCCCATCCTTTGACATTCATCATACTTCTTAACAAACTCATTAACGTCCTTAAAGAATAACGGCTAGAAGTAAACCAACGGTAGTATTTTGTGTGCAGTGCGTTCCCCTCGATGATTCCTCGATAGAGTGAAGCATGGAATTTAGTAAGAATCTCATGCATCTCGCACTATGGAACACACCTCCTGATGAGCTAATCTGAACATTGTTTATAAACAAATGGCTCATCCTAGAAATAGAAGTTACATTCATGGCTCAGACGATTCTTCTATTGGCTTATGACTCTGAGTGGAAAAACTCCACTTACAAAAACTTTGAATATATCAGCATACCAAGGAAATTGTTGTATTGATAAGTGCATCAGCTGTTCATTTGGAAATTCTTCACGAATTTTCCTCTGTTCTATAATGTGCTTATGATTTTTCAATTGGTATAGTTGATTGGCCACTTGATTTTGACAACCTTTACGATCACGAATTTTAAGATCAAAACCTTATAGAATAAGGATCTATCTAATCAACTGCAGATTAGCATACTTCTTGTTAAACAAATACCAGATCATCGCATGATCGGTATACACAATTACTTTAGTTCCTACTAGGTAGGACCTAAAATTTATGGAATGTGTAAACCAATGATAGCACCTCCTTCTCAGTGATATTGTAGTTCACCAGTGCGCTATCCAAAGATTTGCTAGCATAATATATAGGGCAGAAGATTTTACCCTTCCCCTATCCCAGTACTACAACCATGAAAGTATTTTTCATGTTGCACATCAATTTAAAAGGCAACTCCCAATCGGGAACAATCATAATAGAGTCTTCATCAAAGTTTTCTTCAAATGATTAAACTCTTGCAAATATTCAATGGAGAATTCAAATTGTGCATCCTTTTCAAGAAGTCTACACAAAGACCGAAAGATTTTAGATAAATCACGAATGAAGCTTCTATAAAACTCGGCATGTCCGAGAAAACTTCTAACCCCTCTAATTGTGACGGTGTGGTAACTCTGAGATCACATCATTTTTTTCCTTGTCCACTTCTAACCCACTTTGGACACCTTTTTCCCAAGAACAATGCCTTCTTTCACCAAGAAGTGACCTTTTGCCCAATTCAACACCAAATGCATTTCTTCACATCTCTTCTAGACTTTATCAAGATTTTGTAAACACACCTCAAACGAGCTCCCATAAATCAAATATCATCCATAAAGACCTCCACAAAATCATCCACCAGATTGCTAAATATGGAAATCATGCATCGTTAGAAAGTAGCAGGCATATTACACAACCAAAAGGCATGTGCTTGGAAAGTGTAGGTACCGAACGGCTATGTGAAAATGATTTTCTCCTGATCTTCAGGAGATATGGATATTGATTAACATGAATATCCATCAAAGAAGCAAAAGAAGTCTTAGCCTACAAATTTATCAAGCATCTGATCTATAAAGGGAATTTGATAATGATCCTTGCGGGTTGCCTCATTGAGCTTATGGTAGTCCATCAAAATTTGCCACCCAACGAATGTACGAGTCGACACGAGCTTGTTCTTATCATTTGTCACCACATTCATGCATCCCTTTTTAAGGACGCAATGCACTGGACTTACCCACTTACTGTCGAATATGGGGAAAATATTCCTTGTATATAACCATTTTATCACCTTTTTCCTCACCACTTCCTTCACTGGTAGATTCAGCCTTTGCTGCTGCTGTACTCTCGGCTTACAGTTCTCTTCCATCAAATTTTTTTTGCATACAAAAAGTAGGGTTTATGCCCCGAATATATGATATTTTCCACTCAATAGCCTTCCTCCTCTTCTTCAATACTTCCAAAGCTTCAACAACCTATTAGTCGGATAATTTGAAAGCAAGTATCACTGGAAAAGTCTCATTTTCACCCAAGAAAGCATAACTTAGATGGCTGGCAAGACTTTCAACTCCAACTTGGGATCTTTCTTAACCGATGGTTGTATCGGAGGCTCAAGCGACCTAATCAGTGGCTCGTACATACTTTTGGTTTTGTAAATACTAGCAAAGTTTAATATCAAGATCATTTTGTGAGCTTCTACATCACCTTCTATTTCTTGACCCCGTGATTTCCCAAACTAGATGATAACTACTAACCAGCACTGACACTATATGGTTTGTGTCATATATTGTGATTGCCAAAAAATCCTCATATATTACAGATTGCTTAAGGTCTATATAAATATCAAACTCTTTTACTTTGTCATGTGACCTCATAGTGAGTCTCCCTGCCGCCACATCAATTAATGCACCACTTATGGTGAAAAATGGATTCCATAAAATAAATAGAAGTTCTGGATCTCGCTCAAAATCCATAATACTAAAGTCAACAGAAAAGATCAAAGATCCCACAAATACCAACATGTCCTCCACTATGCTAACATGTCTAACCAAAGACTGGTCAGCCAACTGTAGAATGATAGTGGTGGGGCTTGGAGTCTCCAAACCAATTTTCTTGAAGTAACAAGTTGGCATGAGATTTATGCTCACACCCAAATGACACAACCCTTTAACATTGAGACCCTGGCTAATAGTAATTTAAATAGTGAAACTGCCTGGATCTTTTTGCTTCGTGGGTAGTCTATTTTGAATGTGTGATGTGCACTCTTTAGTAAGAGCCACTATAGCATGCTTACTAAGATAATCTTTGCTCGCCACAATGTCTTTCACTCACTTGGTATATTTTTAAATTCCTCATAATACATCAATCAAAAGCAAGTTAATATGTACTTGACTCAATAATTCCTTGAACTTCTAGAATCCCTCTTCTTGTTTGTGCTTCTTTAACCTTTGAGAAAACAGTGGTGGAGGTCTCACAATAGTTTCTGCACCCCCAGACTTAGTGTCTTGATCATTACCATTGTCTATATTGTCAGAGCTTCTTTCTGCCTCTTTACTAACCTAATTTATCATTTTAGGCGTAACTCATGCAACAACAATCCACTTTGTGTTGTGAATGCATTTACCTATCTTGGGTTTTTGTCTGACATGCTAGGGAGACCCCCTCTAGGGACTTGTATATTATGACATAACCAATTGTCCCATCTGCCTCTCCATTTTCTTTGTAGCCATCTGCTGATTCTTCAAATCTACTTCCAATTTCACTAGTGTCTCACAATCTCGTGCCTGCCCCTCTAATAATTCAACATCTCTTTTGTACTATTATCAGGATGCACATTTTGTGAATTACCATAGTTCTGATGGTTTAATTTGGGTCCCTATTGATGATTAGACTAATGGTTTCTATACTGACCTGGACCCTGCTGATGTTGCTGATTTTAATTTCCACCCCAAGAGAAATTTGGGTGGTTTCTTCAGCTTGTGTTGTAAGTGTTATTGTAAAATTTCTTTCTTTCGACCCTCTATGCATTACCTATAAAGTTAATCAAATCTGGATTGGCCCCACAAATATCAGATGTATGATAGCCTCCCTTACATGCCTCACACCAACTCACAGCCTGAGATTGGACTGCATTCATTGTAGCCTGCTGTTGTTGCTGACCAGAAGTTTATGCAAACATGTTTTAGAGAGATGAAATTATTGCTGACAAAATTGTGACGTATCTGACTCCCCAAACCCGGCAGTATCTATCTACCATTTGATCTTGACATGTCTCTGTTCCAACCGGATTACCTGCAAAAAATCCTACTCAACAGTGTATACATTTTATCATATGTTCACCCTAAGGCCTCTCCCTCAGCTGCTAAGTCTAGAAATATTTTTGAATTAAGTTCTAGGGCCTCAATAAAAGTGTGCAACAATATTTTGTTGGATTATTGATAATGATGAAAATTTCTGAGTAATGCTTTAAACCTCTCCCAAGCTAGGTAGAGATTTTTTCCAAAATTTTTCATAAACATAGGATTTCACTCCTTAGTCGTGCTATTTTCCAAGATGGAAAGAATATAATCAAGAACTTCCTTGCTAATTCCTCCCATGAACGAATAGAGTTGGGTGGCTCTACATCTAACCACCTTTTTGCATCACCAATCAAGGAGAATGGGAATAAAGTGAGCCTCACATAATCCGTTGAGAATCTCTCTTGAATGTAAGTATCACTGATCTCTAGAAAATTTTAAATATGTTGTAGTGGATCCTCATGAGTGAGACCAGTGAATTTCCTGCTTTAGCTCAAATCTACATCTAGGTGCAGGTTTCTGTATAGTGGAGGTAGCATTTGTGGCCCTTGGAATAGCCACCTCACAAACAGATCTTGGAGCTTCTATTTCAGTAGGCACTATGACTGTTGGTAGATCAAGTTAAGCTTATGGAATAGAATGAGAGAGCGCCTCAGTCCTTCTTTGTTGATGTATAAACCGTTCTGGTTCCTGAAAGGGTTCCACTAAATCTCTATTCCGTACCAAATTACCAATAATAATGCCTTAAAAAATTAAAAAGCTCAGATCAATCCATTAATAATTGCACAATAGAAAATATCTTACAAGAATAAAAAACTAACAAATTGCCAAGTCCCCGACAACAATGCAAAAACTTTATTGCGTCCAAACACACACGCTAGTGTAAGTGATCGTATAAGTAATATAGTGTCCCTTCCGAGCTGAATATCGAACCCACAGGGACTTGGAATTGTGAATTAGTTTCATAATTTGTTCTTATAAGAAACTCAATATATATGCAATTGAAAGTAACAATAGAAGAAATTGATAGTTTTGTAATATTTAATGTAACTAATGATATGTAAAAAAGACTTGGGGTGAAACAGTCAAGTATATTCGAAATAAGTAACCATTCTTGGGATATAGCATTGCTCATATTCATTTATAATTTTGATTTTTGATAACATAATTATCTTTCTAATTGTTGGTTTCGGGGTTGAAGTTATGACTAGGGATTGGTAGTCCTCTACTCACTATTTATATAATTACACAGCTACTTCGATCGACATGTGTTGTGATGACTTAACATAAATGCATTATCTTTATCATCCCAATTTAACCAAGTGAGGCATTAAGTACACGATCATGTCTTAATTGCAATTTATGTTTGTTATTCTTATATTAGATTCAACAAACATAATATTACTCCTTACACTCCATTCCACTCATGAGAGTACCAGCTAGGAGCACTATAGAGCTATGTAGTTACTCTAATGGTGGCCAAGTTATTAGAACACATTAATTATGAAGCATAAAAACAATCAATGATGATAAACAATTACTAGTTTATATCAAACCAATACAATAAAACATATGCCTGCCATAACCCTAAAACAAGGGTTTTTATCCAAGAAAACTCATGTTCAACTAAGAAAATAACATTGATAACATTTACATATAGAAATTGAACTTTAGATGTAACTCTGGGTTGCTTGAATATCTCCTTTAATTTATATTTTCAATCCCCAAGTGCTGAACATTGACAAAAAATGAGGCTTCTACATTCTTTGAGTTAAAAGCTCTCTCTAAAATATTATGTAGAAATCTCTAACATATTCTCTACAATAATATTATCTACTCCCAGTTCTTGTACAAAGTAGAGTATTTATAGATATAGGAAGTCACTCCAAGCGTAGTAAATAACCCAAGTGAAATGACTTGATAGCCCTTAACTTATTCCAAAACTTGAAAATTTTGTACTATGGCAAAATATCTTCATGCGGCAAAGCTATAAAATTTTGTATAACCTAAAGTGGTAAGGCTTCTTTATTGTTAAACTAGTTACCTCTTCCAATAGCCTCACACCACGAGTACAAGAGTAGTATGGGTGAGGGAGATCTTGAGGCCCAGTCCTCTGGGTTCCATTATTTGAGAGATGGGGAGGATCCATACAACTTCATGGATAAGGTTCGTCAGATTGTCAATATGATGAAGCTGCTAGATGTGATAGGTTTAACTTGATAGCTTATTAGTTGAAAGATGTTTCTAGGTCTTGGTGTGATTTCTTCAGGAAGAATAGGAGAGTGTGAACTGCTACTCCTTCTTGGATGAGTTTGATACAACATTTATGGGCAGATACTTCCCTCGAGAGAAAAGGAAAAAGGGTATAGAGAGTTTATAAGTTCATAGTAATCCACCATGTCTGTTTTTGAGTATAATATGAAGTTCACCTAGTTATCAAGGTACGCTATGAAGATGGTTGCTGATTTGAGCAATCAGATGGATATGTACTAGACATTTTGCTTATTTGGTACAGGAAGTGACGCAACCATATTTAGCAGTGACATGGATATTGGATTGATGGTACATATTAAGAAAATTGAGAAGGGGAAACTTAAATAGAGAGAGAGTCAGCAGAGTAAGAGGTCTAAGAGTGGACATTCTGAGTCTAGTAAGCCTAAGTTTGGGTGTTTTAGACAACAAAAACATAATTCTGGGGACCATGCAATCTTATTTTAGTGTTCCTTCACAGAATTTCATACCCAAAAAAATCAGTAGAAGAGGCAGCAAAGCGTAGTGCTCCCACATATGTGAAATATGGTAAGGGATAGGTGGGTCAGTGTAGAGTTAGATATAATAGATGTTTTCGGTGTAGGCTGGTCATGGTATTTAAGATTTTATTTTGTGGAGTTACTATTTGTGTGGGTTGCTGATACATAGACAAATAGATTGTCTTATAGGAAGACATGGGCATGCCAGACCACAAGTTATTCCTCCAGCAGCAACCTTAGTTGCAAACCAGTCTCAGCAAGGATTTTGTTTTTCTATCAATGAAAGCCAACTCCATAACTATTTGTATGATTTATGCTCTAGAATAGATCATGAGCACTCAATTGATATAGTGAAAGGTATTTTGGCAGTTGATGAAATTGATATATAAGAATTTTCATACCCTATAAATAACCTATCATTTGTATCCCATATGTTTTCAGACCGTTTGGAGCGAGTCTTCAGGTTTTATGTGAGTCTTTCTCTATTTATACCCCTTTTTGTGATTCTTTTGTGGCTAAGAGAGTCTACCATAGTACACCCATGTCTATCTTGGGGTTGGTTGTTCCAACTTATTCTCATAAGGTAGATATGGTAGACTTTGATATTATTCTAGACATGGATTGACCCCATTCATGTCATGTTATTATTGATTGTAGGACTAGAATTGTCCACTTTCAAATTCCTGATAGACCTGTCTATGAGTTGGAGAGCAGTAAAGATATCCCTAGAGGTAGGTTCATTTCCTATCTGAAGTCTAGAAAGATAATTTCCAAGGGGTGTCTTTACCATTTTGTTCGATTTGAGGACTTTGAGTCTGAGGATACTGATATCCAATCTATCCCTATAATATGAGAGTTTCTTGATGTGTTTCCTAAGGATTTACCTGGAGTCCCTCTAGATAGAGAGATATACTTTGGCATTGATTTAGTTCTAGACACTCAACCTATTTCTATTCCACCATATATGATGGCACCAGTTGAGCTTAGAGAGTTGAAGGATCAGTTAGTAAACCTCCTATAAAAGGTTTTATCTATCCTAGTGTGTCTCTTGGGGTTCCCAAGTCTTGATCATACAGAAAAGATGGTTTCATCCGAATGTGTATGATTTACCGGTAGTTGAACAAAGTCCCAATAAAAAATAAATATACTATTTTATGGATTTATGACTTGTTCGATCAGCTGCAAGGGGATAGCCATTCTCAAAGATCAATCTTCATTCACGGCTATCATCAGTTTAAGGTCAGAGAGGTAGATATTGGAAAGACCGCTTTCAAAACCCTCTATAACCACTTTGAATTTGTGGTCATGTCTTTTGGATTGGCTAACGCTCCTGCAATTATCATGGACTTCATAAATAGGGTCTTTAAGAAATACTTGGACCTATTTGTGATTGTCTTCATTTATGACATTTTAGTTTATTGTAGAAGTGACAAGGAGCATGCAGAACATCTTCAAGTTATTCTCCATATTCTTAGAGAGCATAAGCTTTATGCTAATTTCTGTAAGTGTGAGTTTTGTCTCTAGTTAGTTTCCTTACTTTGTCATTCCATTTCCAGAAGTTTATTCAAGTGGATTCTCAGAAGATTGACTCTATTAGAAATTTTTCTAGACTAACCTCTTCGTGAGATATCCATAGTTTTCTAGGTCTAGATGGGTGCTAATGTAGATTTTTCCAGGGATTTTCTCCATACTCTCTTCTTTGACCCATTTAAATTTGAATAAGGTAAAGTTTAACTGTTTTGATTAGTGTTAGAATAGTTTTTAGAAGCTGAAAACTAGGTTGACATCAGCTACAATGTTGGCTTTGCATGATGGTTCCAAGGGGTTTGTGGTGTATTGTGATGCCTCTAGAGTTTGGTTAGGCTATGTTCTAATGCATCGTAGTAGAGAGTTAGCTTATGCGTCTAGATAACTTAAGACATATGAAAAGAATTAGCCAACTCTTTATCTTGAGTTAGTATCCATGGTTTTTTCCTTAAAGTTTTGGAGGTATTACTTGTATGGAGTGCATGTAGATGTCTTCACTGATTATAATAGTCTATAGCATAGATTTGTACAGAAATATTTGAATCTTCATTTGAAAAGGTTGTTAGAGTTGTTGAAAGATTATGATATGACTATTTTGTATCATCCTGGCAAGGTCAATATAGTGGATGATGCCCTTAGCAGGTTATCCTTGGGTAGCTAGTCACCTATTGGGGAGAGTAAGAGAGAGTTAGATAGACAGATGCATAGCCTTGCACACATTGGGGTTAGAATGGTTGGTGCAGATGATGGTAGTATTATTGATTAGAATGATTCCGAATGATCTCCAGTTGTGGAGGTGAAGAGGGGGCAAGACAGTGTAGTTCTTATTCGGCTAAAGAATGTAGTTTAGAAGCAGAAAATAAAGGTTTTCTCCAAAGGGGGAGATATATTCGTTGTTATTAAGATTTCTTGTGTGTTACATATATTGATGGGTTGAGAGAGAGTACCTTTTTAGAGACTCATACTTTCAAGTATTTTGTTCATCGCGGGGATATAAAGATGTATAAAGATTTGAGAGAAGTGTACTGGTGAATAGTATTAAGAAAGACATAGCCGAGTTTTTTGTTGAGTGTCCTAACTGCCAGCACATGAAAATAAACCATCAGAGACCAATAGGAAGATGCATCAATTTAATATTCCAACATGGAAGTGACAAGTGATTAATATAGACTTTATCACCTGTTTACCATTAGTTCAAAAGCATGATTTTATATGGTTATGGTTAACCGAATGACCAAGTCTTCTCACTTCTTATCGGTTCACACTAGTTGCTCAACAGAGCAGTATGGCAGGATGTACTTGAAACATATTTTTAGGACACAGTGAACCTTTCACCATTACTTTATATCGAGGTACTCAGTTCATATCTCAATTTTGGAGATCTTTCCAAAGGGGCATGGTACGTAAGTGTATTTAAGTATAGCTTTTCATCCACAGAAAGATGGTTAGGATAAGAGGACCATTTGGACATTAAAGGATATGCTTAGGGAATGTTCAGTTGATTTCAAGTGTAATTATATTGAGCACTTGCCTTTGATTTAGTTCAAATGTTCAATTGATTTCAAGTGTAATTATACTGAGCACTTTCCTTTGATTGAGTTTTCATACAACAATAGACGTCTCTTGAGTATCTAGATGGCCTCGTTTGAGGCATTGTATGGGAGATGGTGTAGGTCTCTGGTTGGTTAGTTTAAGGTAGGTGAAGCAATAAAGGTTGGGCCAGATATAATTCATGGTCTGATTTAGAAATCTTAGATTATTAGAGAGACACTAAAGACAACCCAGAGCAAAAAAAATCCTATACAGATATGAGAAATTGAGAGCTAGAGTTCGATGAGGATGATTAGTTGTTTCTAAAGCTCAGTAGCCAAGATTCTTAACACGACTCCATTCACAAGTTGTAGAGTGCAAGACCATGCGTCTTGAAGTGAATCATGGTATGGCTCCGCCAGTTTTTAGTTTAATTATGCAGGGGTTATTTTATAATTTCCACTACTTTTCTACCTATTCCATGTCATTTTGTAATTGAAATTTGATGGTATAGAAACCCTACACACTTATTACTATTCATTCTGTAGATATTCTGATTTAAGAAAGGGTGTCTTCTCTAAATTCTCTCTAAGCCAAGAGTTAAGGTTTCATAAAAAAAGTTTAAGTGCAACAACTTATACATCAAGTTTCCTCCACTAAAGTTCTCCAAATTAACTATGAGGGTTATTAAAGAGGATTACCTTCTATCCTTGTACCAAAAAATTCTTTTGTTATAGTTTTTGAGATTGTAGAAGCATGTCTAGGGTTCTTTATTAATAATCATTGAGATTTCCTTTATTATGTGATTCCTTGACTATTTTGAGTCATAATTATGAAGCTTGCATGACAATTACTAAATGTATAGTTCTCGTGAGTTAGCATGATTTTGAAAGTTGTAGTAGAAGTTAAGAAAAGTCTTGAAGCATGTATTGAACAATAAGTTTACTCTTATATTTTAATTGAGTATAGAAGTGTCATAATTACTTGACTTTTATATGGTTTTGAACCTTTTTATGAAGCATGTCTAAATTGAATATTTTAGGCTAATTAAGCCTATTTAAGACTCATTAATGATTTTATTCTTAAACTTATAAGTTGAGAAGAAGAATGTCAGTGAATAGTCTAATTTATTTAGTTTTGTCCAAACTGACTTAATTGAAAGTTGTAGTCGGACGAGACTGGACAAGCCAAGTTGGTTTCATTCTAGAATACCCAATAGTTGAGAAGAGTTATAGAAGTGAAAGTGAAGTGTCAATATTTTATGCGAGGATTAATAGCACCAAGAGGGTGGTAAGTGTCCTTTTATATCCAAAACCTATGTAGCCAATTGTACGGATTATATTATGGCCCAGTGAGTGTCTTTTCAAGACTTAGTGGATTCACAAGGAGAAGCGAGGTTCATTACTCTAGCAAGGTACGGAATCCCATCTACATGGGGTAATATGTAAACTTCATTGCTAATACATGGAGTGTGTCAGTTATAGAAACTCCTGAGTGAAGTAAAATTGATAGTTTTGAAGTGATGAAAGTGAAAGTATGTTTTAACTAAGTATTCAGTCTTTTGTTAAAACTATTGAGTTGAGCTTTTTAAATGAGTTCATTTTATACTATTGAGTTATGAAGATTTTTAACTAAGTCTGAGTTGATCTAAGATTTTATACTATTATATATCTTGTTTTGTGCCTATTCACATACTCAGTACATTTCATATGTTTATGCATAGTCTTTTTTTGTATGTCTTTCACACATGTATATCTTTCCATATGTTTGGACATTCAAGGTTGACAAATTCGCATTCTGTAAAAGCTAAAGATTTGGTGAGTCCTCGATTGTTTGAGGGCCCATGATGTTGGAGTTTATCTTTTATTTCTTGTTTTGAGTATAGTTGAGACTTTAGATTTATTCTATTTCCGTTTATATAAATAGAGGCATTATTCTAGAAATTATGTTATTCAGATCTGTAGTGTCTTTTTAAAATTATTATAGAGTAAATTGAAGATTGAGTTTATGTTTATTTATTGATGATATATATTGACTAATATTAGTTCCAATGATTATTTTATTATTGAGATATTTCCTTTGATAAGTGTAAGAGTGTAGAGATTTCGCGACCCGATTTCTCGGATCATGATGGCTTCTAAGATACCACTAGTAGGAGAACCAAACCCGTAGTATGAAGCCGAAGAGGAGGACTACTATATCAAATGCAGAAAGAACAATTTTAAAAATAGCAGTATGTAAGTGAATAAAAAGAAGTAATAAGAATAGAATAAATGTCCAAAACTCGATATCGGTGTAATTCTAATAAAAATATATCTCCAAAAATACATGGAGATCAAACAAAATTACTAATGCTGAGGAGAAGCATGAAAAGCCAGATGCCAAGCTCACCCTGAATCTCTGAAGTGGAATGTAATCTGCACTAACAATGATCTATAATCAATGTCGGGCATTTGCACATGTGCAAGTGTAGTATGAGTACAAGATGCCGAAGTAACCTATACCTAGTAGGCTTCTAGGAACCACTAGGCACATAATAATAACAAAAGCAGTAAATAAAGGAAGACAATAATTGGGTCACAAAAGAAAATAGTACATCAAGGGAAGCTAGCTACTCAAATTAGAATCAGTACAAGTAGACGTGTATTGCTTGCTAATCATGTAACAAGATCTAAGGCAATGAAGGAAAACATACTCGAAATCTTTAAAACAGTATATTTGAATAATAATACAATAAATCAGGAGTCAAAAGAAGAAGGGAGGAGAACATGGACGGTATATCGGTATTCTCAAGTAAAGGATGAATGAACGTATAGTAATATAACGCACAATATCCCACATAACATTAAGTATCAATTAACCAATAATAACAACTAAGAAGTAATAAGAATAATAAATAAATACAAATAAATTCTTACAAGCCCCCCAAACAGAAGGGCAACGTACACAGAAACACGCTCACCTATAGGTATCTACATAATACCAGGGGTACACTGAAAAAAACAAGTGCAAAAAATAAATCAAATCATATGAAGTAACTACACCTGCGTACACTTCTCATACGGTACTCGTAGGTCCAGCAGGAAAAACCCATGGAAGGCTAACCTAAATATTCCTGGTATATCTCTCCTCCATCCTATACCACCCCTCCGTATTGCCATAGCTCAGAGGCAAGGTCCATGAAAGTATCTCACCACGTACGATCTCTAACGTCATCATAACCTCACATCCTAAAATTTAGAGCCTCAAAGGTCTCGATAGTTTAGCATCTCGTGCTAATATCAATAGTCTCATCAAGCGGTAATCGACATGTCATGGCATTCCACTCTTGTATATCATAGTATCACCAAAAGTCCTCAAAGGAACTGTATCATCAATGTCTTCATAACTATCAAATATGGTAAGTGTTAAAAAGTTGTACTCACTGTCGTACGATGACAGACTCAAGTGCCAGTGGCTGTACTCACTGCCGAACTGAGTAAGTCTCAAGTCCTAACATTTATTAGTGAAATGATATTACTCGGTGCTAGGACATAAAGCTTGGACTAAAATAAGCGAAAATATTATTAGCGGCTGCACGATATAGCGTCAAGTATAAAATAGTGAAAAGATTATTACTTATATTATTATTAGAATATTTTCATTTATCAATTTATTTCATTATCCATCTTCATTACCAAATTCAGTCTCTGTCCATTATGGCTCAATACTCAGGTGGTGATATTGACCTAACACCAATGCACTCCCATCAGAGCCATAGGCCCAACCTCTCGTGTCATGAATGCACAACATATTTACAAGTATATATAAACATTTAATCATGTAACAATAATTTCCTATGCTCTGCATAGGCATCACGGGACAACACCTAAGTCACAGGCACCATATAAATTCAGATGCCAAAGTTTATACCAAAAAGGGAACAGACGAAGTAACAGTAAAGGTTCACTATCCACCTAGCTACCCAACCCACGGATTCAAATTAGTACAAATATTAAAGCTATAAGCCCAGAGATAAGCCTACGGAGCCTACCTGTTGTCCGACGATAAAGCTCTGCAAGTTCACAAATAACACTCCAACTGATATCAAATGATCTTAAAATGCTCTGAAGCTTATTTCAGTCTATTCTATACGTTAATAGGAGTCTAACGGTATAATTTATGTTAAGTTACAGAATGGGCCTAAAATGGAGCCTAAATTGGGCTTGCGGGGCCCGCTCTTGGAACTAAAAATAAACTTCACAA
>JBDJHY011045498.1:0-14221 GCA_039654485.1 Withania somnifera
GGACTACGGGGTTTGGTTCTCCTACTGGGTGGATAGTAGGTGCCATCATGACTCGAGAAAATCGGGTCGTGACAATACATGAGATATAAATCTAACAAAATGATAAAAAGATGTCCATAGACAGTGGAACAACTATGTGTTTAGCCCGAAAAGAAGTATTAGATTCACATAGATGGACGAGATCTAAAATACATAGAAAAAGAGTAATAGGATTTGATGAAAGAACAAAAAATTTGGATATAATTGCAGAAAATATGAAATTAATATTAAATAAAACTATAATTAGAGAAAATAATATGAAACTATAGATATTATTAGGAAATAATTTTCTAGATTTTTTTAAAACACAAGTTATAAATAGTAATACTGTAAGTTTGCAAAACCCCTGTAATAAATGAATAATATTAAAAAGAATACTTCCAATACGAACATTAAGAATAAGTAATATTTAAAGAGATAATAATTTAAACTATTAAAAGAAAAATATCTTAATATATTATAAGTAAACTATGGAGAAAATCCAGTAAAATTATGGGAAAAAGAAAAAATATATTCTGAAATTAAATTGATAAATGAAAATGATATAGTTAGAACAAACCTATTAGGTATTGTGTTACAGACCAAAAAGAATTTAAAAACCAAATAAAATATTTACTAGATACAAAAATAATACAAGAAAGTACTAGCCCACATAGTAGTGCAACCTTTGTTGTAAGAAAACATAGTGAACAAAAACGAGATAAAGCTAGAATGGTAATACATTATAGAGAACTTAATAAAAAGATAGTATGTGATGGATATTTTCTACCATATAAAAGAAACTTTATTAATAAATTAGGAAATAAGTTATTTTTTTTAGTAAATATGGCTGTAAAAGTGGTTTTTGGCAAATAAAATTAACAAATAAATCAAAAATTTTAACAATAGTTAGTGCTCCTCATGGGACATTATGAATGAAATGTATTACCTTTTGGATTAAAAAATGCACCACAAAAATTTCAAAGAAGAGTGGACAAAGTATTCAGAAAATTAAAGGACTGTTGTATAGTATATGTAGATAATATACTAATATAGTGATAATTTAAATAACCATATAAACATTTGGAAGAATTTATAAAAATGGTAAAACAACATGGAATATTATTGTTAGAAAAGAAAGCTGAAATACTTAAAAATAACATAGAATATTTAGGATATGTTATAGATAAAGATGGATTAAAATTACATGACCACAAAAATTGAAAATTTTAAGGATAAATTAGAAAGTAAAAAACAAGTACAAAAATTCTTAGGAATCATAAATTATAATAAAACATTTACAAGATTTAATAAAAGGAAAAAATAAAGTATTTGAATGGAAAGAAGATCATGATAAAACTATGAAAGATATAAAGAGAAAAGTAGAAACTTTACAAAAACATAAAATACCAACTGATACTGATCAGTTAGAATTATTTACGGATGCAAGTGATATAGGATGGGAGCTATCCTTATAGCTTATGAAAAATATGATATTACAAAGAAAGACCAATGATATGTGGATATGGAGGTGGAACATGGAAACCCAATGAGAAAAATTATCATATTAATGAAAAAAAAATTATTAGCAGTAAAATTTAGAATAAAGAAATTTCATTATCATTTACTACCAGTAAAATTCATTGTTAGAACTGATAATACTCAGGTAAAATTTTTTATTTCAAATAAAATAGATCCTTTACTAAAATTAAATAAAAGAAGGAAATGACAATCTTTCTTTTGTTGTTATGATTTTATTGTAAAGACTATATCTGGAACTAAAAATATTCTAGATGATTTTCTTAGCAGGTACAATAATGATAACTGATGAAAGCTTGGATGACTATATTGCCCATATCACAGCTCTTATGCAACAAAACACAGATATCATTACTGCCAAACTACAAGAAAACACCAGCTTGTAAATAACTCACGGAAGCTATAAAAGATAGAGAAACATTGAAAACCTTACATAAAACTCTTGAAAAACCTATTATAAACCCTTCAGTTACAACTCCCACACAATTTAAATCCAAACTTGCAACTATATTACCCATAGCCTCAACCTATTTAATCTCTCAGATATTAGCATCTGACAAGTTGAAATACAAACCCGAAAGCATATGAGAAAATAAGTAAATTTTATGATTATAAATCTAACCACATATTCTGAGGAGCTTTAAAATGAGGAAATATCCCAGATATTTGTGTGGAAAAAATGCTAATCCTGGTATAGTTTTGAAACTATTTACCTATGGATTTATTGACAAAATAATAGTTAATGATACCTTTTATAATGTTGTACAACTACCAAATGTAATTGTGGACTCTACCAAATCTATGATGGATTCATTTGGAAAGGAATCTATGGTATACAAATGTTTGATATTGTTACAGATATGATGAGAAAACCGATAGTAATATGTCAGATATTTAAAATTGAAAAAAATATTACAATAAATGGAGATGATGAAATCCCGAAACAATAAATTCCTTGCACTTTTGACAAGTTCCATGAATGGATAAGTAACAAAGAGCTATTGGACTAATAACCTTGAAGTCCAAGATAGCAAATATGTTAAAAGCAGAAAAGCTTGTGTCATTGGAACTGCAAAAGGAGGAAATGTTGAAGAAATTATTATCCTATATTATAACAGTGACATACTATCTCATGACACAATAGAACTATCCCTTATGCATGATAGAATTATGGACTTGAAATATATACATACAAAGGAGACTATAGAACAATATCAACTATTAACAGGACGAAGAAAAAGTCCTGTTATTAATTCTAAAAATACTACTAATATTACATAGGATAAAACAGCAGGATCTGATCCTTTATGAAAAGCCCAGTGTAATTGATATACATCATCTGGGATCATATAAGTAAATTACATGAATCCCAACATATTACAGCCAGATGTACTTGAATTTCAGAAATCCATTTCACCATATTAATATAAATAAAAATTGGAGACAAAACTGATGAAGAAGAAATGTAATGCAGATATCAATGGGAAATGACATTGGTTGACAATCTGTAGACGAAAAGACGATAGATGACTGTTTCAGACAAGATACTGTTCATCTTTAGACCTTTTTAAAAAGTTATTACTATTTACTTTTTATCTTTTGTACTACTTCTGAAATAAATATGTAAGTAATGATGTAAGCACTCTGAGGTTATCTATATAAAGAGCTTCATTGTAATATGAAAGGCAAGTTAAGAGTTTGAAGATCAGAAATAAAGAAAATTTTCTTATATCTCCATGTCTAGCTAAATTCTCTACCTAGTCTAAGGTCCATTATACAAAAGATATCAGTACTTTAGAGAAAATCTCTGAAAAAATTATAATACTAGAAAACTCACTTTGAGAAATTATACTTAGAACCATATTAGTTTAAAAACAATATCTCTTATGAATCTTTAGACGATAGTCTGTCGAGAAATCATTTTTTCCAAGGCCATTATCCCGTTAAATTCAGATATAAAAGGAAATGTTGATCCATGGAAGGTTGATATCTCCGATGATCTGAAGATCTAGCAAGAGGTATGTTTTTTAATTATGTGCTTCTATTTATAATTCTGACAAGTGAAAAAAATGGTATTTATAGTTTTATTATGGTACATCTCTTTAGTGGTTGATGTCATTGAGTATATAGAGATTTTAGACTACTTAAAAATAAAAATGAATCTATTCGGAATACTAATTACTTCTGTATTACTTACATATTATTATCACTTTACCATCTATATTCCACCCTTTGTTAAGGTTAACATAGATGAAGAAAAGATCCACATGAAAATGGTACTTACATGTTATTACCACTTTACCATCCATATTCAACCATTTGTTAAGATTAATAGATGAAGAAAAGATCCTCCCCTAAAATGGTACCCCTACCACTACTGTAATCCCTACCCACTGAATGGGAATAAAATAAGACATCATGCTGGCGCTATATCTTATTGTATCCCCCTTGAGCCCCATGATCCATGTTCTCCATCCTATGAGTATGATCAACAATATCAAGGAAGGGTTTCTTCAATATTAACAATAACTCCACAAATTTGTGAAGGTCAAGTATTAATCTATTGGAAAAGAAGAGGTTCTGTTCATCCTCAGTAGGCAGTAATTCCCCAGCATGTCTACATAACTCAATATATCGGGCCTCATACTCAGTGGCAGTCATAGAACTCTACTGCAAGTCTTCAAACTAAGCTCATAGAAACTCTCGTGCACTTCTAGAAATGTAATTGGACATAAAGGCCTCTATGAACTGACTCCATGTCAACAGGGGAGAAACCAGGTGGCCTACGACCTTTGTGCATTCTCCACCATTGATTAGAGGGTCCCTCAAGTAGATAGGTTGTGAAATCAACCTCATGTGTCTTTGGTAGCTCCTAAGTCCTCAATATTTCCTCATAGGTTGCAATAAAATCATAGGGATCCTGTCCCACTTCTTATAAAAACCTAGATGGTACAATCCAGAGGACATGGTCCAACATATTCCTCACCTCATAGGGTAAAATAGTAGAATATGGCATCGAGGTAGATGCAAGAGTAGCCTAAACTGGTACCATAGGATTTATGGGTGGTGTTCTTGGAGCTTTAGATCTTGGGGGAGGTGGTACACCTTGTTCTACTCCATGGGCTAAAGTATGCAGTACCTATATTGGTATCCCACTGAAATTTACAACATTTTCTACAATATATCCCTAATGGTGGCAGGTGACAAAGTCGCAAGTACAGTTTGTGGATGTACTGATGGGTCTACCACAACTATAAGAGGCCGAGTAGAAGTTGGTAGGGGAGGTGGTACAGCTTGTTCTACTCCCTGGGCTAAAGTATACGGTACCTATATTGGTATCCCACTGAAATTTACAACATTTTCTACAATATATCCCTAATGGTGGCAGGTGACAAAGTTGCAAGTACAGTTTGTGGATGTACTGATGGGTCTACCACAACTATAAGAGGCCGAGTAGAAGTTTTTGGGGGAGGTGGTACATCTTGTTCTACTCCCTGGGATAAAGTATACAGTACCTATATTGGTATCCCACTGAAAT
Source organism: Withania somnifera (assembly GCA_039654485.1). Classification (NCBI taxonomy): domain Eukaryota; kingdom Viridiplantae; phylum Streptophyta; class Magnoliopsida; order Solanales; family Solanaceae; genus Withania; species Withania somnifera. The sequence goes on from JBDJHY011045498.1 coordinate 5,096, forward strand.
TTACAACATTTTCTACAATATATCCCTAATGGTGGCAGGCGACAAAGTTGCAAGTACAGTTTGTGGATGTACTGATGGGTCTACCATAACTATAAGAGGCCGAGTAGAAGCTGGAGGAGTACGGGGAAGAAGCTCGGGTACGTACCATCTGCGAAAGAGTGAAGCCAAAGTGAGTCTTTCCAGAAATAATATGAATATCAATGCATGATAAGAACCAAGAGATTAAATATTTCCTAATGTACCCTATATCCACCCCAAAAGATTTGATATAGATGTCTACAATCAATCCCTATGACTCTACTAGGTAATTTCTCCAATGACAAAGAGAACGGTGAACCTAAGCTCTAGACCACTCTGTTACGACCCAAAATCATGTCATGATGGTGCCTAAAACCCACCTATAGGCAAGCCTATTTCTGTAAAGTGTAGCGATAAAAAATAGGCCATAAAAACTCTCAACTACCAACAAGTAAAAATAGTAAATATGATCAACAAAAGAATACATATATATACATAACCTAACAACAAACCTGGTATAAATGGCATATGTGGCTACAAAATAAACTATTGAAGAGAAAATATACAACAAATACAAGATCTTAAAAATACAAACTAAGGCATAGCCTTCTAGGAAAAAAAATAGAGCTGACAACAATCAATGGAAGACACGATCAACTTATATGCCAAAAGCTTACTATAGTGTCTAACTAACAATAACCTAGTTTGTATGATCACACCCCTGCATGACCCACATTAGTATCTGCACCATGAAAAAAGGAGAGAAGCACATTATGAGTACCCTAATCACATGTACCTAGTAGGAATCATAGGCCGATCGAGCGCAAATAAATCATAAGTAAGGTAAAGGCTAGGAAAGTAAAATAGGTCATAAAAGTAAGTAATAGAAATAAAAGCTAACTACATAGCTAAAGTTAACAACAGGTATGGTATACAGCCAGGCACAATAAAGGAATGATACTTAATTTAAGTAAGTAGGTTTATGTACTTCAGTACATAGAATAACCAACTACCACATATCCTTGAGAAATCGAGTACTGAAAACGTACCTAGACTCTAGCTCAGTATAAGTACTAGAAAGGAAAGGGATAAAGAATAACGAAAGCTAAAATGTAATAAAGGTAGGTAAAAATAAGATATAACCCAAAAATCCTCACATAAGGCCCTTGGGAAAAAAATAGGAAAGAAAACATACAAAATCTACTTGAATGCCCCACCTCAATGGTAGGCACAAATAGAACAAACAAGGAACTCACTATGACTTCCCCCATAAGTCCAAAGAATGCAGAAAACATGAAAGAATGAGTGCAAGGGGGTGAGAATAGTATATCATAGGGCACAAACATTTAATACATGAGATTGCGCCTTTAAATTCTTCACTTTAGGACCGCGCCCAAGACCGTTCTTGAATAGCGAAGAGTCTACTCATGTTAGACACTCACACCTCATAATCATGTGTTAGCTTACACTTTACAATCTGCACAGGGACCACTCCCCTAAGCTTATTCACATTGGTACTGTGACAATTAGATAGCCAGGACAATAGCAGCAACAGTTAAAACCTATCCAGTTTATACATAAAAGTAGCTCCGTACAACATGTGGTCCCGAAATTAGCATACATATAAATATAGGAAAAAATCATCCCAGTTTATGGTAGTAAATCCTCAATATTAGTTAATTAAGCAACTATCAAAAATCATTGTACAAGGACCACACCCATATCAACAAAACCACAACTCAAGTTCGAATGCCTGAAATATATAAAATGGAATAAATAAATCTACAAAAAAACTAGGATTGTCTAGAACCCACTATGTAAGAACAACCTACACTCTGGGTCATCACAATATCCCAACCCCACCTTTAAAGGTCCAGAGACTACAACAGTCGAAAAATCAAGACTATGGTAGCCCCAGAACTCCTATATCCCCACGTGGGTCACAACAATATAGAGAAAGTAATAATAAGTAAGGAAACAATAGGTAGAAAATCAAACTAACAGCAAGCCTATCGTAGTAAATAAATAATATAATCCTATTCTAGAAGTCAAAGTAAGCCTAGCCTACCTAGGCACTGCAAAAGTCCTCGTAACAGGTGTAGAAATAGATTAAAACTTTGAGACATTTTGTGAAATCTAAAAAATCTATTAAAATGATTCTCCAGGAGTCAAAAGTAAAGATCGATACCCATATTTCTAAGTACAACTCGGTTTGAAAATTAGGCCTAAATACAGGTCCGTAGGCCCTGAAGCCTAAAAAATAGAACAAAAAACACTGGTAGGTAGGACTTAGCTCAAGGAAATCGTGGCTCAAAATTGAGCTAAAACGAACCCCAATTATGTCCTCAATTGTTCAAAGAAATTTTATATAAGAAGAAGAAATATTTCATAAATTACTACGCAAAAACTTGCATGGAAACACACCTGGAACTGGGGATGAAAGATCAAAACCAGCACCCCAAAATCCACCACCAGAAAAACTAGTTGGAAACCAAGAAATATACCTTAATTACCTAAAATAACTAGAACCATGCTTACAGCTTCACCAATCTAAAGTTTCAAGGAAGGAAAAAAAGAATAACTCAACCAGATACAATGAATCGACACGAAATATCTCCTTTCCAACTCAAACCAACAATTCCTATACTTAGGACACAAGAGTTTGAGCCATCGGACAAAAATTAAGAAGGTAAAATATATCAATAGATCTAAGATTTTAAGGAAACAACTATTTATACACCTGGGGGCAGCTGAGGGCGATCATGACACTAAAGAAAAGAACCCTAAATAGTACTAGTGCATTCACACATAGTAAAAACTGGGGAATTAGCGTGATCTCACCCCCACGACACCATCAACGGTAAAAAGGGAATTAATAAAATAGAGGTAGAATAGAGCTATTATGTTGTTGGTGCTAAATAAAAAACACATAGTCATCGCGATCGCTCATACTAGCTATTTCTGTAGAAATACTCATAGAAGCTGAATTTCCAAACGAGGGCTTGGATTGAAACAGGGGCCCAAATGCAACAAAAAGAACATGAAACTTGGATAAAAACATATAACAGACTCAATAAAATTGACAAAATGACCAATGGAGGTTGTTTTCTAAAAAAGAACCCCTATCCAAAGTCTAACCAAAAGGGGACAAAACTCAGTATCTCACAAACCTTCAAAATGAGTCTGGACACCTTGGGAAGCATACCAATAACCCTACCATCCCAATTTGACATTATAGAGCTAATGGAAGCATCAAAATTTTGATCTGGTGCTTCGATCACCAAAAGCAATCCTAGGCTCCAAATTATACCCCGCTTGAACTGAATTTCCTCAAAATAGCTCAAAGATAAACAAAAAACCCCAAAACTTGAACTAAAGAACCAACTAGACCAAATTCATCACTCTTGATCTAAACAAACTACCAAAACCTGATTCCAATCTCATTTACTAAGAATTTACTCTTAAGTTCTATTGTTTCAAGGTTAAGCCTTTAAAATAAAGAAACCGAGATAACGTGCAATAGAACTTCAAAATAACCAAACAACCGGTCCCAACAAGTCTTAAATGACTTGGGAGAATCTAACAGAAGGCTCTAAACATAGTAAAAGAAGAAAGTCAAGTAAATGACCATGCGGGTCATTACAGATTAGGTGATCAATGCCCTATCCACAAAAAATGAATTTAAGTCTAGTTTCTAATGTGACAAACTATAATTTATTTCAAGATGAGAGTAAAACATTATGGGCATTTTACCTAAGTATGAACAACAGTAACAACAGTAAAAATATTCCCAAGTGCCATTGGTAGAGGACCATGACTCACGGTTTAAAGAAATACAAGTTGTGATCCTCAATTGTACAATCATACCATAAAATAATTTTTTTATGAAGTTTCTAATAAATGCAAACCACGACCGGTACTATTTTATTCCACGAATCGTACTTCAAAATTATGCTATTGAAGATGTAAAACATCAAATCTCTGTCACTTTAGTATGGAACCACATCACTTTAGTATTGATCTCATGGTTTGGGGGATTATATCCAATGGAAAAAGTTCACTTCATGACTTAGTGATATTTATTTCACGAGCCGTAAAGTGCATTCGATAAGTTTTACTATACGTTTAAAGAAGATTATTTTGGGTAATTCTTTCACTTTATTGCCTAACCCCATAACATTTTGGAATATAAACATGAAATCATGAGTAACCTAATCCCTTATTCTATTCATCTTTTGGATAATTAATCAAAGCAAAAGTTTTTCTTCAAACTTCTCGAAAGAGGAAAAACTAGGTTTTTGTTATAGAGATTTGTATGTAGTAGCTCGATTATTGATTTTTCTGCATAAAAATGATACTAATTAGGTATGTGGGATTTGAAGAGGGACTCCTTTCATCATCGTGTCCAAAACCCCTTTCTAAATAAGGTTTCAAAGATGTAGAAACATGCTAAGTTTCTTGTTTAATTATATAAACTATGATTCCCTAAGTGATGATTTACTTGATGTTTTGGGGATATAATTATGAATTCTTCATGATGATTATTTATTTATTAAATTCCTCATGAGTTAGCATATGTTCTTAATTGAAATAAAATAAAGAGATAAGCATTGAAGTACTAATTGAGCATTGTTTTTAAGGTTTACGCTTTTTATATGATATGAGTATGATTGTGAAGTATGTCTAAATTAACTATTTTTGGATAATTAACACTAATTGGATATAAGTTTATTTTATTTTTTAATGGATAAGTTGAAAAGAAAAAGTTAATCAAAAGTCTAATTTGACCGAGTTTGCCTATTTTGGCTTAATTGAAAGCTATAGATAAAAGAGTTTGGGAAGGTCTAGTGGTTTCATTAGAGAATATCCATTAGTCAAGAGGATTGAAAGAAAAATTTTAAATGACAATATTTTATGGGAGAAGTATTAGCATCGAGAGTGGGAATAAGCCTAGGCAGAGACCCATATACCCATAAACCTGCATAACCAGCATATAGTATTATTTTTAGTACCATTAAATTGTACCGATTAGTCTAGTTCGATCTAATAGAGGGAGTGTCTCATCCTGTGGTGGGGTGTGAGAGACCTTACACATAGGGTAATAGGTGTACTTCATCGATTTATGCCTTGAGGGTTATAAAAACTCCCGAATGAAAGAAAAACTAAATGTTTTGAAAAAAATAGAGAGAAAGCATGTTTCTAACTAAATATTTATATTTTTCTAAAAAAACTGATGAGTTGAGCTATATTGACTGAGTTTACTTGAGATACAAGCTTTTTAACTATTTTTATTATAAACTTCTAAATTGTTTTTTTGATTTAGAGATGAAGTTGAGATTTACTGTCATACATTGCATAATACTTATGATTATACCATATAGCCTATTTTATACCTACTCACATACTCAGTATTGTTTTTTCACGAATTATACTTTTTCTACATGTATTAACCCACATGCAGATATTGCCAGCCATCAGGACATTCAAGATTGACACTTCCTACAATCCTAGAAGATTACTACATTAGTGAGTCCTCATAGCATTCCAGAGCAAGCTATGGAGTTGTTTTGTTTTGTTATTTAGAGATTAGAATTTACCTTCATTTATTATTTCATTTATTGGATACTAGCTAGTAAACTCTTGTGCTAGCAATCCACTATTTAGCTAGTAGAAGCTTTTAGAATGAGATATATGGTTTTGAAACTTGAGTTTATCTATTCATTTTGAGACTATTTATTGACTTTTGTGAGGTAACCCATTAGACTTCTGATATCATTTTTATTTCTTCCACTGAGTGCTATGAGTATAGCTTTGTATGGTCCAAGTGGTCTTTCGAAGGATGCTAGGGTAACTTAGTGGATAAGGATGCTTGTCATGCCTAGAGGGTAAGCTCCAGGGCATGAAAAGCTTGGTATCAGAGCACTTGGTTCATTGATTCCCAGGAGACGTCTGAAAGACATTGTTAGGTAATGTCTTAATTTTGGGTATGATTGTAGCACATCTATGATTTAGATGATACTGAATGTTTAGGAAAAGTTTCCCTTTATTGATGTTCTACTTTGTGGTTTGGAGGTTAACTCCATGATAGTCTCACTTATGAATATTGCTTTATGAATTTGATATTGGTTATGCCACCATGACGATTAGCTTACCAGTTCGAGAATAGGAACTAGTTGAATCAGGCTCTGCCAGCTCCAAAGCCCTATAAACAATTGCCTATAGATATTACCACCCATACAGTTAAGAAACATGATGCATATGATAGAAAGTGATGGAATTGGCTCAGAAGTTAGCTCAGGTTCCTATGGTTCATCAAGTATCTCTTGATGCTAGAGTTTTAAGGGTGAGGGAGTTACTGAGGTTGATTCCTCCTAAATCCCATGGTTTGAGGGATGTCGATTCAATGAAGAATTTTATTAAGGAGTTTCATTGAATTTGTGACTTAATAAGTTTTTTGGATATTGATAAGGTTGACTTGGAATCTTATCAGCTAAAGGATGTCGCCAAGTCTTAGTGTGATTTTTAGAGGAAGAATAGAGGAGTTGGTGCAGGTCCGCCTTCTTAGGATGAGTTTGGGACTATGTTCATAGGTTGATTCTTTCCTAGAGAGAAGAGACAAGAGAGCGTGAGAGAGTTTATAAGTTTAGAGTAGGGCTCTATGTCTGTGTTCGAGTAGAACATAACTTTATGAAGTTATCAAGGTATGCACTTGAGAAGACTGTTGATATGAATACTAGGATGATATGTTTATGGATAGCCTTTCTTATTATTTGATCTAGGTTGGAAGAGAAGCTATGCTTAGCAGTGAGATAGATATTTGTCGGTTGATGGTTCATCTTGATCATATTGAGAAAGATAAGGTGAAGCTCAGAGAGAGACATCAGAGTAAGAGGGATAAGATTCGTCATCTTTAGTCTAGTCTACCAAAGTATAGAGGGTTAAGAAAGTAGCACCAGAATGGTAAGGGATAAAACCCTTCTTCTTAGAGTTTCTGACCTGGTCAGTAGAGTAGGCCATCTCAGCCGGGTCAACACAATAGTTCTAATATCTATCCAATGTATGGTAAGCCTTATTTAGGATAGTGTAAAGCTTGGTTTAATGGATGTTTTAGGTGTGAACTGGTTGGTCGGTGTCTTTGTGATTTCATTTAATGAGTTGCTATTATTATGGGTTTCTAGTGTATAGGTAGAGACATTGTCCCATAGTTTGCCAGGGTAGTGCCAGACCATAAATTACTACCCTAATAGCAGCCCTAGCAACACGCCAGCCTCAGTAGGGTGTTCCTACTTCTACCAGTGGAGGCCAGCATCAAAACTATTTTTATGCTTTGGGTTCTCATCAAGATTAAGAGTAGTAGTTGATGTGGTAACAAGTATGTTGAGAGTTTATTAGGTGGATGTATATAAGTTTTTAGGCCCTGGAGCTACTCTTTCTTTTATTCCCTGTATGTTACTAGGCAATTTAGTGTAGATCCTACGATTATATTTAAGTTATTCTCTATTTCTACACCTGCTGGTGATATAATATTAGTTGAGAGAGTCTACTATCGTCCCCTTTTTGTTTTAGGGATGGTTGTTCTTGCTAATTTGAATGAGTTAGACATGGTAGACTTTGACATTATTCAGGGCATGTACTGGTTCCATTCATGTCATGTTGTTGCTGACTGTAGGACTAGAGTTGTTCATTTTTAGCTTTCTAAAAGACCTGTCCTTGAATGGGAGAGTAGTAGAGCTTTCACTAAGGTTACATTCATTTCTTATCTAATAGCTAGAAAGATGATGTATAAGGGATGTATTTATTATTTGGTGTGAGTTTAGGACTATGAATTCGAGACTCTTGATATCTAGACTGTCCATATGGTTTAAGAGTTTCTTGATTTGTTTCCTGAGTATTACATAGAACTCTTTCGTGTAAAGAGATAGACTTTGGTATAGATATTATTCTATGCACTCAACCTATTATTATTCTGCCATATAGGATGGCACCATCTGATCTTAGAGAGTTGACAGACCAATTAGTCAATCTTTTAAACAAGGATTTTATCCATCCAAGTGTGTCTCCTTAGGGAGCTCTTATCTTGTTCGTGCGTATGAAAGAGTTTACTCTATATGTTTTATGATTAGCATTAGCTAAACATGGTCACAATAAAGAATAAGTATCCTTTTTTGAGAATTGATGACTTGTTCTATCAGCTGCAAGGTGCTAGCTAGTTTTCTAAGCTTGACCTTCATTCTGTTTATCATTAGTTTATGGTTAAAGAGGCTGACATTCTAAAGACAACTTTTGTACTTGTTATGGAAATCTTGAGTTCTTGGTCATTTCTTTTTTTTTACTAATTCTCTATCATACTTTATGGACCTCAATAAGGTTTTCAAGTATTTGGACCTGTTTGTGATTGTCTTCATTGATGATATTCTGATTTATTCCAAAAGTGAAGAGTATGTAGACCATCTATAAGTTGATCATCAGACCCTTAGAGATCTTCAAATTATGCTAAGTTTTTGATGTGTGAATTTTTAGCTTCAGTCAACAACCTTACTTGGTCATATCATTTTTAGCAAGGGTATTGGATAGATTCTCAAATGATTAATTATGTATAAAATTAGCTAAGACCTACCTATCCATCAGATAATTATAGTTTTCTAGGTCTATATTGGTCTTATCATATATTTTTCCAGGGTTTCTCTTCCATATCCTCTCCTTTGACCCATTTGACTCAGAAAAAAATACAGTTTAAGTGGTATGATGCTTGTGATAAGTGTTTTAAAGAGTTGAAGGCTAGGTTGACATCTGCTTTGGTGCTGATTTTTTCTGAGGGTTTCTAGGGTTTTGTTATGTATTGTGATGTTTTGAGGGCTTATGCAACTTGGTAAGGACAGACCTTTGCTTTTAGAAATCTTAAGGCTCATAAGAAGGATTATCCTACCCATGATCTAGAGCTTGCAACAATGGTTTTTGCTTTGAAGTTATGGAGGAACTACTTGTATGGAGTGTATGTAGATGTATTCACCGATCAGAAAAATTTGCAACATGTATTTGATCAAAAGGATTTGAATCTTAGACAGAGGAGATACTTCAATTGTTTAAGGATTATGATAGTTTATATCT
>JBDJHY011045608.1:0-14221 GCA_039654485.1 Withania somnifera
ACCATTTATCAAATCCATGAATATGGTAGGGGCATTAGTAAGCCCAAAATACATCATCAAGAACTCATAGTGGCCATACCTAGTCCAAAAATCAATCTTTGGAATATACAAAGGCCTAATCCTCAATTGATGGTACCCAAACCTCAAATAAATCTTAGAAAAGATGTCAGTACCCAAAAGTTGGTCAAACAAATCATTAATGAAAGGCAAATGATACTTTTTTTCACGGTCACTTTGTTCAATTGCTTGTAGTCAATATACATACACAAAATGCCATCCTTTTTCTTCGCAAACAAGACTACACATTAGGATGAATCAAACCCTTGCTAAGAAAGTCCTGTAATTGATCCTTTAACTCAGTAGGAGCCATATAGTAAGGAGGAATGAAAATGGAATTAGTGCTCAGCTCCAAATGAATATCTCTATCTAGAGAATTTACCGAAAGCTCAATAAAAAACACATCAAAAATCTTCTAGCAACAGAGATCGAATCTAAGGAAGGAGGATCAACACTACATCCTGCACAATGGCCAAATAAGATAAACACCCCTTCTCAAGTAACTTTCCAGTTTGAAGGAAAGATTTAACTTTGTGAGTATATGAACCACGCGCACCTTTCTACTCTACCCCTGAATACCAGGCATGCATAAAGAAACAATCTTGGCATGGAAGTATAAAATAGAATGATACAATGAAAACCAATCCATACCAAGAATAACATAAACATATACTATATATAGAAAAATTAGGTCTACCTAAGTCTTGTACCCTAATAAGAAAAAAAGAGAGGATCGACACCTCTAATCCACCACTAAGGACCCACCCACGAGAGTAGACCCACATAGAGGTATGACCAATGCATCAACTAACATATCAAAAATGGCAGAAAAGTATCTAGATTTATAAAAATGTATAGATCCCTATTCAAATAGTACAGAAGCAGGCCTATGTAAAACCTAGACGATACCATGATCACATTGTCAAAAGACTCAGCCTTGCATCTCTATGAAAGGTCATAGCACTGAGTGCGCCTACTTTTAGGATAAATTGGAGCACGAACCTAACCTTTCCTTGCTTGTTGCCACCCCAGCCAGTCTGTGCACCTCTACCTGTCTTTTCACCTCCTCTACTTTTACCTTAAGGTGTCGATGCTCTAACCGGAGCATGTGAGGCCAGAGAAGCCTACTGGGACTCTAATTGCATGCACTGGGGACAATGTCTCTGTATGTGCCTAATACCAATAGAAGTAAAGCATGACTTGAAAGTTGTAGGATGATATAAAGAACTCTGAGACCTAGAATGTCTACCCAGGCCTAAGAACCTATGATGAGACCCGTAAGAACTTTGTGTCGAGATAAAAGCACTCTGAACTGTCTGACTAGTGTAGAGGTCTGCATGGCTTCCTAAAATAGCACTCGGCGATGAGAATGGATAACATGATGAAAATAATCTCTTCCCCCATATGGGGCACCCAAAAACTATCTAAAGAATGGGGCCTCTTTCCCTAGCTATCACCAAACTAGACCCTACGCATCTGCTCAAAACCTCTATCTTCCTTAATCATATCATGTAATAGGGCTCCCATCATCTGGGAAGCTATAAATACAAAAGTTATGATAGGAGAAATCACCCCTTCATAAACTTAACTATTAACTATCTTCTCCTGCTCTTCTAGCAAGATAGCCAAGGCATGTCTAGACAACTTATAAAAGTGAGATATATACTCATCAACAATCATCCCTTTCTGTCTCATCTTATCAAACTATCAATGCAGACCATATCTTATACTTTGGGACATATCTATCCATAAAGTCCAAAGAAAATATCTCTAAAGTAATGGGAGGAGACCTATCTAGTCTAGAATCAACATAAATTCCACCACTTTCAAGTTGGTCTTCGAAGCTGCATAACTGTGTAATACCCCATGCGTATGTACCAACTTAAAACTCTGGAGTACCTTATGGAAAGTGATCAAAAACTCATATGGATCCTTAATCTCCCCCTCCTTACGAAATTGTGATAGGTCCATCTTCCTAAGCCTCTTATACAATCGTTGCTGCTCATTCGTCTTCATAGCAACAATTGTGCCTATAATTCCAACCCCTAGAATATGAAACTCATGAACTTAATGTGAAATTTGTGGCTGTCCCACTGGCCCCTAAACTATTGGTAGATGTATTGTCAGAACCTAAACCTCAAGTGGATGACCCACCTGAACTTGAATCACTAGTGGCTAGCCCACCAGATCATGAAATCTTGGGATAGCATGTTGATCTGGGGTCACTACCGTGGACCTTGTCTATGAACCTTGGGGTTTATCAACCGTTTCCATTCTCTTATATACCCCAAGAACTCTCAGAAAAGTATCTTGTAAAAGAGGGATTGCAACAGACTTCTGAGGAATCTACTCCTCAAGTCTATCCACCTTCGGCTGAGGTGAAACTTTCTTAGATTGACCTCTAGATAGGGATTCCCCTATCCCTACCTCAAGCTTTTCCTCGTCTCTCACTCTACCTCTACCTCTACCCATAGCAGCTGGCTCAACCAAATCCTGGGGCTCATCAACTGTATCGACTGAAGCTACAGGTCATAGCTATCTATTGAAAAAAACCACACATGGAATCATCACACACAAATCAACCATGCTAAATAGAAATGAAAAAATGAATAGATTTTTTTCCTGGAGTAGCCTCTCAAGGATAAGAAATGGAAGTTTCTGCACCAATCCATAAGACTCTATTAAACTTAGCTTGTGAATAGTGGGACCTACGAACATAGGACTCTGATACAAACTGGTCATGCAAAATTAGGACGTGATGGAACCTACCTTCCTCAAACCTGATAGGTCATCCTAATAAAGATAACAAGGTAAAAGTGGAATTGAAATACATAAAACACCTAAAATGCAAAAGTCATCATGAAATATACATACATATATATATATGATGTGTATATATAAGTATGTAATTTTAATGGACCAGGTATTACTATTCACAAGCCTCGATAAAATTAATTAAAAGTAAATATAAATGTCGATACATATTCTTTATAATGTAGACATACTAGAAAAGTAAAAAACAAATGAGGAGTCCTTGATAATTGATGAAGAGACGGTCAACTACCTTTAAATCCTCAAACTTTACCTGGACTGATGAAAGATACATGAGGTTGCTAAGTCTAGGTATTAACACCTGTATAAAAGTGAAGAAAAGAAAGAAGTGAGTACAAGATAATGATTCTCAGTAGTGTCCTCGGGTGGTATAACTACAAAGAGAAAACAAAATCCCCTAACCCCGAACCAAGCCTCCAATAGACTACAACCTGCAATATTTTCTATACTAATATAGTAGCCCAGTTAATAGTGCAAATCAGTATCAATAAGAATCAACCAATAACAGTTAATCTCGAAGGATCAATCAATATCATGTAATCCCAAAGAATTAGTCAATATCAAATAATATCAAAGAATCAATCAATATTAGATATTCTCAATGAATCAATCAATATCACATAATCTCAACGAATCCTTCAATGTCATATATCTCAATGAATCAATCAATATCATATAATCTTAATGAGTTAGCCAATATAGACAGATAATCAATGCCATAATCATAAGAATCTAATGGAATATGCAAGTGGCTCAATGCATATCCATATCCTGTACACACCTATTGGAATTTATCTTTGTTTAAGACAAGACCAATGGGGGAATACTGAGGTCCATTTACTCACATATTTCTGGACCTCAGTACGAGCCTCGAGCTATATAATTAATATCTTAGACCTTTGGTAAGAGACTCAGACTGTCTATCCTTAACCTCGACCTCTGGTACGAACCTTGTACTATCCATCAAAATTATTTCCATAGCTCACAAGATATGATTTAAATCTCATGTTCAATTAATTTAAAGTAAGAAATTATCATGTACATATAATGGGTATATCATAGTTTTGAATTTGAAATCAACAATATCAGCCACTCATGGGAATCCATTTTTAAGAATATTTGTTATTTTCAATTTAACCCCTTGGGTATCACAATTTCTTTGATTATAGTGATATAAGTAATTAGTCAATGTAATTTCAACAAAAAGTATACAATTAAGTCCCATTTCATTATCAACATATCATTTCAAACTACATGATTCAAATCAATCAATTCATAAACAAACTCAATTATGTAAAAAATTCACAAATTTCATCAATTATCCACATCAATTCAACTTGTTCATTTAGAACTAATATGAGTTGATAGTATTAATCTTGAAGCACCTATTTCTCCCTAAATCACAAACAATTAGCAAGTAATCATTAATACATTTTAGAAAATCCATATAAATCTCAACTTGCCTTAAAATTTAAAGAACGTATTCACTCGGGAACCTTTCCACTTTGAAAGCCTCCAAATGTATACAATATATTCAACAATCAATAATACAAAACAAATAACAACTATTAATACCCATAACTCACTATTTCAAAACTTTATCAAAAATCCACCCCAAGCCCATGGGTTAAAAATTTGAACTTGATCGTAAATTATGTTAATCATCACTTGGATAAGCTAAATATCAAGTTTTATTGAGAATCCTTCTTATTTCATGGTTGAAAATCAATTTTATGAATTTTGAGCTAACCTTATTACTCACTGATTTGGGGATAAAAGCATACAATTTTGATGTACTAACATGTAAAAGTAAATAAAATTGATAAAAATAGGTTAAGGAATTTACCAAATGATTATCTTCGAAACTCTTTGATCAACTTTTTCAAAATAGAGCTTTTGGTTAGAGTGTTGCATGAAAATATGAACAAAAATGTGAACCCTCTACTTTTAAAATGCTCAGGTGCATAGCATGGCAATTCCCCGAAAATGAAGGGCCTCACTGCGAACATGGTGCCTCATGTATTATCCCTCTGCAAACATGGTCAACATTCCATGAATGCGGAGAATAAAAAGTCAACCCCTTTGTAAACGTGGAGGAGACCTAATGACAGCAAAACAACAACAGTAACAAATGAAAACACAAATTCAAAAATAACTCCAAATATATCCTCGGGATCTGTTCGGAATCTTTTGACAACAAACTATATATTCTAATATACTGATATTGTTGTTTTAGACTTAACATAACCATCAAAACGTGAATACGATGTCTCCTTGACCAGATACCTGCTAAGGTTCTATTTTAAACTAAAATAACAAAAAAGAACCAAAAATACTCGGGGGCTTATAAAAAACAAACGAAACCACTATATAGGCCAAAATCACTTTCCAAATTCAAAAAAACTATCAGATTTTGAGTCAGAGCACTTTAAGGCTAAATTTTAACTCAAGTCAACCACTCCCTCTTAAAAACTTAACTTTATCTCGTCTAAACACCCATAATCACCATGAAAGGCTTAATAAAAAAGATGAAAGTCCTTCCATACTAAAATCGACATTATGAAGCTAATAGAACTAACATAATCTTTTATATTTGAGGTCCCAAGCTCTAGAAGACCCTTATAGTTCCAAATTTCACCCTTAAAGGCTCTAAACTCATTAATTTCCAAAAATCCACTCAAGGGCCATGTTTTTCCTGAACCAACTTTATATTTGAACTTTTTTTAACATAATGGAATTGCAAAAGGTGAATCATTCAAAATATGCAAAAAAAAAAAGAAGGAAAAATGACTTGAGGGTCATTACTACAACTACCCTAAGAACTCTAAGCAAAGTATCATGTAACCTAGGGGATGGAACATACTCCTGAGGAATTTGATCGTGAATCTTTCTTGGCTCGACCTGTACCTCAGGCTCTACCTCAGCCTCAAACTCTGCCTCTGCCTCTACCCTTAGCATCTAGCTCAGGTACATGTTTGTACAACTTGAAACTTTTGTTGGATGTTGTGTGTAATAAACAAAGAGTGTCCATGAAATTTCACCAAAATTTGGTACTGTAAGACATTTACGGACCTATCTACGAACCGTAAAGGGGGTTCTATAGTTAATGGAAGGCCCCTTCAAGGTTTTCATGGTTGGTCCTGATAGATCACAAACCATATTTATGGTCCATCATACAAACCATCATCCCAACCCTTTATTTGAAAATTGAATAAGTTTTGGAAGTCCCTATGGGTCCTTCTATGAATCTTAGAAGCCAACGGGCCGTCAACCCAAACGTAGAATCTTGGCAAATTTTGTTTAAATCCAATATTCACAGGGAATTTTTAGAATTTTCCCATTCATTAAACCTTCATTACCATGTCATTTTAGCCTCATTTTGGATTAAATATAAATACCAAAACCCTATTGCTTTTATTCATTATTCTAAATTAAACAAAGAACAGTTTCTCATAAGGTTTTCTCTCAAGAATTAAGTATAGGGTATTTAGTAAAGAATCCATGTACAACCTTTCTCCTCAAGTTTTCTCCGTATATTTTATTCAATTCATGATTATGAGACTTCAATAATGTTTCCTTCCAAATATTGTCCACACTACCCAGCATTTTAATTCTTTTTCACGATCTAGATATTTTAAGGTAAAACCCATAAATTGTGTACATGTCTTTAAATCAACTATTTTATATACTCTTGATCATAATCGTGTTTATATACATGTTATGCTAAAATTTCACAAGTTGTCATAAAGTGTGAAGCTTTGTCCAGTTTATGAGTTCAAGTCCCTTATGTGGAGTATATATGCTTAGTTGGTCATGTTAAGGAAAATTCCCTTTTATTTGAGTTCATGGTTCATAATTTATTACATTCTAAGTCTAATTCATAGTTCACGGTCATGGTCAGTTTGTATTTTACATTCTAAGTCTAATTCATGAGTCAATTAACTAAATAAAGTTAAAACATAATTACGAGAATGTAGTATGGCAGAGACAGTCAGTTATGAGTTCATGGGCCCTTATATGGTCAAAACATACAGTGTCAGTATATTCTCAGTTCAGGGTCAATTTTTGGAATAGTATTAACACTAAGTGAATTAGGGATAGTTAGTCTTTATCGTATACCTTGTGTCGCCAAACACATGTAAGTTCATGGCCTAAGGGAGTGTTTATAGATCAGGCTTAGTGGATCCACTAGAAGTTATACATGACCCTTTAGTAGATTTAGGATCCCTCCCAGCATAAGGATATATGTTGGACCTTGTAGCCTTATGCACAACAAATGTCGGTTATAGAACCTCCCAGGTCAGTTAATTGGATAGTCAGTCAGTATGGTCAGTTCTTTGTCAATAAGATCAGTAGATTCAGAAAGGACAAAGTCAAGAGTAATAGAACTAAAATAAGACTTTTACTTTATTATTGGTTTATAGCATTTAATTTGCTTGTTTGAGTCAATAGGTGGCAGTCAAGGTATGAGTTTTATGTTCATGCATTGCATAACTTGTTCCTTTATTGATGATATAGCTTGTTGCACTAATATCTCTCATGTTGGGTATATTCAAATGTACTGGTCTCATACTTTTTTGTGATGCATGTATTTCATGCATGTAGGTTCATCCAACCTTCTAGGTGTTTGTTGTTGACTTGGACTTATATTCTCCATAGATTGAAGTTAAGTGGTGAGTTCCCACTTGATTCAGGAGCTAACTGGTGCATCATACTTATGATTGATTTAGATCTTAGACATTAGAGATATAATTTTCTATTATTCTAGCTTTTCCTAGCTTATTTTTCATTATTCAGCTTATTAGTGTCTTTACACATAGATGGTGTCAGATTTAGACATTGAGTTTTCATATATATTCAGTTATCTTTTGATTGTTGTGTGGTCCATCACTGCTTTATGCTTTCTCTTGTATGATATTGCTTCCACTGTGATAGAGTGATAGAGTCATGTATGAGCCAAGTGGTTCGTCTAAGACTACTAAGGTGGCTAGTATCTAGATGGCGGTCCCACCTAGGGGGTGACTCTGAGGCGTGAAAAACTTCGTATCAAAGAATAGGTTCATAGAGTACTAGGATATGTATGAAAGCTAACGTTGGGTAGAATCTTAGCTATAAGTATGAATTTTAGCATACTTATAACTGAGGAACTACAAAGTGTGTAAAAAATATTTTTCTTTTTTAATGATTCTATCTCGAGCTTTGGAATTTAACTTTGGGTTTATATTCTAATTCATTCTTTATACATTTTAGATTATGCTTCCATGGAAATCAACTCACCAGGCTGGGAATAGGAATCAGTTAAATCAGGCTCTACCAGTTCCAGAGCCACAATAGTCACCAATAGACATTACCACAGTGGAATTGCGTAATATAATGCATATGATAGCTAAAAAGGTTATGGAATAGGATTGACAGCCAACCACTGCACAAGTAGCTCAGGCAGTTCTTGATGAAGGTGTTGTGAGGGTAAGGGTTATCTTGAGCTTGATTCCTCCAGAATTTTTTAGTTCGAGAGTGGATGAGGCCCAGAGAGATTATTAGAGATGATTAAGAGAATCTGTGAGTTGATGCTGATGTTGGAGCTAGAAAGGGTAGAATTAGCTTCTTATAGGCTGAAAGATGTTTCTAGGTCTTTGTATTATCTGTGGAAGAAGAATACTGGGGTAGGAGAACTTTTGCCTTTGTGGGATTAGCTTGAGGAGGCTTTCGTACGTAGGTTCTTCTCAAGAGAGAAAACACAGGAGAGGGTTAGGGAGTTTATAAGTCTATAACAAGGCTCCACAATAATGGCAGAGTATGGGATGAAGTTTACAAAGCTCTATAGATATTCCCCTAAGATGTTTATAGACATACTCAACCACATGGATGTGTTCGTGTCAAAACCCTCCCCATATTTGATCCAGGATAGGAGGGCAGCTATGTTGTCTAGTGATATAGAAATCATTAGGTTGATAGTCCATTTTGAGAAGATTGAAAGGGATAAGGCTAAGTTGAGGGAGACTCATCAGAATAAGAAGTCTAACACTGGTCAATCCAACTTTAGCCAACCCAAGTTAGGTGGGGGTTAGAGGAAACAACAATAGACTTCTAGGGGATCATCCCCTTATTCTCTCAATTCCTTTACAGGCTTATACAGTTTCTTAAGGCACCGTGACAAAAGGGTGCATTCATCTGATATAGAAAGAACCATCTTGGTCGTTGCATACTTAGATAGGATAGGCATTTTGAATATTGGCAGACAGGTCATACTTTGAGAGAGTGCCCTTCTAGGGGGTGTGTTGGTTGAGGTAAGCCAGGTCACTAGATTAGGGATTGTTATGTACCCAAGAAGGGAGGTAGAGGTAGTACAACATCAATAATAGTATCTCGCCCGACTCAGCAGGGCACTTCTACTAGTATCGGTGGTAGTCAGCGCCAGAACTGATTATATGCTTTGGGTTCCAAATAGGACCAGTAATAGTTAGTCGATGTGGTAACAGGTGTGTTTGTTATACATGGTGTTAGTGTTTATGCATTGTGGAGTCATTGGATCTAGCCTATATTTTGCATCCCTTTTTTCTTCTAGATAGTTTAGTATTGGTATTGAAGTTTTATATGAGTCCTTTTCTATGTTAAATCTTGTTTGGGACACTATAGTATTTGACAGGGTCTATCACAGTTGTACAGTATTCATTATGAGGATGGTAGTTCTATCAATTTTTCATAAGTTAGACTTGATAGATTTTGATTTCATTCTACATATGGATTGGCTTCATATATGTCGTACTGTTATTGATTGTAGGACTAGAGTTGTTCATTTTCAGTTTCCTAATAATCCTTTCCTCGAGTAGGAAGGGAGTAGAGTTTTTCCTAAAGGTAGGTTTATTTCTTACCTCAAATACAATAAAATTATTTCTAAGGGTTTCATTTACCACCTAGTCAAAGTCCAGGACTTTGAGTTTGAAATGCTAGATATCCAATCAGTTCTAGTTTTCAGGGAGTTATAGGCATATTTCTCGAGGATTTACCGAGTTACTCCTGACAAAGAGATAGACTTCTGCATAGATCTCATTCTATATTATATCCTATTTATATTCCACCATATATGATGGTACCAACTGAGCTTAGATAGATGAAAAATCAGTTAGCAGACCTCCTAGACAAGGGTTTTACCCTCCTTAGTATGTCTCCCTGGGGTGCCCCTATCTTGATCATGCATAAAAAGATGGTTTCCTCTACATGTGTATAGATTAACACCAGTTGAATAAGGTCACAATTAAAAATAGATATCCTATTTCTAGGATTAATGACTTGTTTGATCAATTATAAGAAGCTAACTATTTCTCCTAAATTGATCTCCATTCTAGCTATCATTACCTTAAGGTTAGAGAGTTAGATGTTCCAAAGATAGCCTTTAGAACTTGTTATGGACACTTTGAATTCATGGTCATGTACCAATTCTCTTACAACCTTTATGGACCTTATAAATAGGGTTTTCAAGCCATACTTAGACCTTTTTGTGATTTTCTTTATTGATGATATTTTGGTTTATTTTAGAAGTGAGGAGGAACATGCAATCCATCTCAGAGTTGTTCTTCAGACCATTAGAGAATGCCAACTTTATGTAAAGTTCTCTAAGTGAGAGTTTTGGGTGCAATCAGTTGCTTTTGTTGGTCATTTTATTTCCATCCAGGGCATACAGGTAGATTACTAAAGTATAGTTTTAGTTATAAACTGGCCTAGACCGACCTTTCTGTCAGATATCTAGTAGTTTTCTGGGTCTATCAATGTACTATTATAGGTTTGTTCAAGGCTTATGTTCCATATCCACTCCCTTAATATGTTTGACTCAGAATAAGGTAAAATTTGAATTGTGAGATGCATGTGAGAAAAGTTTCTAGGAGTTGAAAACTAGGTTGACTTCAGCTTCAATGTTGTCATTACTTGATGGTTCAAAAGGTTTTGTAGTATATTGTGATGCCTCTAGGGTTGGTTTGGGTTGTGTATTGATGCATCATGGTAGGGTGGTGGCTTATGCTTCTAGGCAACTTAAGACTCATTAGAAGAATTATCCTACTCATGATCTTGAGTTGGCAGTTGTGGTATTCACATTGAAATTATGGGACACTATATGTATGGGGTGTATGTGGACGTCTTCACTAGTCATAAGAGTCTACAACATGTGCTTGATCAGAAGGACTTGAATCTTTGTCAAAGAAGGTGGCTTGAGTTGCCAAAAGATTATGATATGACGATTATGTATCATCCCGATAAGGACAATGTAGTGGCTGACGCCCTTAGCAAGTTTTCCTAGGGGTTAGATTAACAAATGTTGATGATAGTATTATGCTTGTTCAAAATGACTCTAAGTCATCTTTTGTAGTTGAGGTGAAGATCAAGAAAGATAGAGATCTAGTGTCAACTAAGGTGAGGAGGACAACACAGAATCACAAGGACCAACATTTATCATTAGTGAAAAATGGGGGTCTCCTCTATGAGGATCATCTTTGTGTCCCAAAAGTTGATAGGTTGAGTGATATGATCTTGGAAGAAACTCGTAGTCCCATATATTATGTTCATCATGGGGCCACTAAAATGTATAGACATCTGATAGAAGTGTATTAGTGCGAAGTATGAAGAAGGACATAACCGAGTTTATAGATAAGTATCTAAATTTTCAATAGGTGAAGGTAAAGCACCAGAGGCCAGCAAGTAAACATGTTGTATATGGGTTATAGTAGACCAAATGACTAAGTTTGCTTATTTCTTACCAGTTTACACCAGTTATTCAGTAGAGCATTATAGTAGGATGTACTCAAGGGCGATTATTCATATTCATGGTGTACTTTTGCTATCATCTCATATTAGGGTACACATTTTACATCTCACTTTTGGAGGTTGTTTTTGAAAGTTTTAGGTACGCAGGTTCACCTGAGTACATCTTTCCATCTATAGATAGACGGTTAATTCGAGAGGACCATCCAGACACCAAAGGATATGATAAGGGCATGTGCATTTGATTTCAATGGTAGTTTGATTTAATACTTTTCTTTGATTGAGTTTGCATACAAAAATAACTATCATTATAGCATCCATATGGCCCCGTTTGAGGCTTTATATGGGAGAAGATGTAGGTTTCCTATTGGTTGGTT
Source organism: Withania somnifera (assembly GCA_039654485.1). Lineage (NCBI taxonomy): Eukaryota > Viridiplantae > Streptophyta > Magnoliopsida > Solanales > Solanaceae > Withania > Withania somnifera. The sequence goes on from JBDJHY011045608.1 coordinate 12,021, forward strand.
TGAGAAAGGTGAGGAAGCTATAGTTGGGCCAGAGATTATTCAAAAATCTATGGAGAAAGTTCAAATTATTCATGAGATGTTGAGGAATATCAAAGAAGATATAAATACTATGCAAATATAAGGATGAGAGAGTTAAAATTTGAAGTAGGTGACTAGGTATTCCGAAAAATATCACCTATGAAGGATGTTATGAGATTTGGGAATAAAGTAAGTTGAGTTCAAAGTGTATTGGGCCGTATCATATTTTTAGAAGAGTAGGTAATATGGCCTATGAGATAGACTTTTGCAAGAGTTATTCACAATCTTTTCCATGTCTCTTTGCTTAGAAAGTGCCTAAATGATCCATCCTTGGTAGTGCCAGTCAACAGTGTCAACATTAAAGATAGTTTGTCTTATGAGGCGATTCCTATTTCAACCATAGAGAGGAAGGTTCGTGGGTTAATAAATAAGGAGATAACTTTAATTAAGGTCCTATGGTGGAACCAATCAGTTGAGGAAGCTTTTTGGGAGGCAGAGTCAGATATGATGAGTAGATACTCGCAAATGTTTTCTTCTATTTCCAATATAGTTTGAGGTAATAGCTTCTCTATTCAGCTTTTCCATTGTCTGTCCATGAACATGTAGATGTAGCATTGCATAAGTCCTTATGTAAGTAGTTGTTCTTTATTTAATGAGTTCATGGTAGTCATGGTCAGTTGTAGTAGCATGCATGCCTTTCAGCTGAATCAGTACTTAAACCATGTTCTGTTGGTTAACATGAAGTCAATGGCAGGTTCCATAATCAACATGTCAGTTTCCTATCCCCTTTTTCCTATTTTATGGATGAAATCCTCATTCTAGGATGAATTATCACAATTATTAGATAATATAATACCTTAGAACTTGTGCTAGAGTTTGTGGGGGCTAAAATAAGAGTCTCTGTAAAATTTTACCAAAATCTGGTACTGTCAGACTTTCAAGGACCTATCTACAGACTGTAAAGGGATCATATGGTACATGGAAGGTCCTATCAAGTTTGATAAATTCTTAGGAACTCTTAGAAAATTTCCAGTTCTATGGTTATCCATGACGAACCATAAATCAATTTCACTATGTGTCATACTAACCATTACTCCAGTCCCTCTTTCTTCGAAAATTGGCTAAGTGTTGGAAGGACCTATAAGTCCTCCTATGGACCGTAAAAGCTTTTGAAGAGCCTCAGAAATAAATTGAAGAAGAAAAAAGTACCTTTAAAGTTTTGGCCCAAGTTGACGGACCGTTAACTGGGTTGATGGGCCGCCAACCCAAACCTGGCAGATTGTGTTTAAGTCAGTTTTCACAGGAACTTTTTAGATTTTTCCGACTCATTAATCCTTTGATACAATGTCATTTCAGACCTATTTTAGAGTAAATATAAGTACCAAAATTTTATTTATTTTATTCATTGTTCTCAATTAAACAAATAACAAATAGGTTTTCTCTCAAGATCTAAGCCTAGGGTTTTAAGCAAAGAATCGGTGTGCAACCTATCTCTTCAAGTTTTCTCTGTAGATTTTTTTTCAATTTATGTATGTGAGACTTCAACAAGGTTTCCTTCTAATATTGTACCCAATTTCCCAGTATTTTAATTTATGGTCATGATCTAGAGATTTTAGTGTAAATCCCATAAGTGTCTGTCTTTAAATCATGTATTTTTTATACTCTTGACATAATCATGTTTATATATATGTTTACGTTAGAATTGCACAATTTGCCATAAAGTGTGAAGCTTGGTCCAGTTTATGAGTTCAAATCCCTTATGTGGAGTCTATACGCTTAGTTGGTCATGTTTGGGAAAATCCCCTTTTATTTGATTCCACGGTTCATGGTATGTTCAGTTGTACAATTAGAGCCATGGTTCATGGTTATAATCAGTTTATGGAATTTGAATTTTAGATTCTAAGTCTAGTTCACGAATTAGTTAACCAAAATAAAGTTAGAACATAATTATGAGACAATAATTATGGCAGAGTCAGTCAGTTATGAGTTCATTGGCCCTTATGTGGTCAAAAAAGACAGTATAAGTATATGTTCAATTCATGGTCATTTTTGGGAAAATTATTGGCACCAAGCAGATTTTGGAGATTTATTCCTTGTCCTATATTCTGCATTGCCAAACGCAAGTAAGTTCATGGCCCAAGGTGGAGTGTACATATCATACATAGTGGATCCACTAGGAGTTA
>JBDJHY011045717.1:0-14221 GCA_039654485.1 Withania somnifera
TATTTCACTAGGAGCTACCCCATTATTATATCCAAAAAAACATTATATTTAAAGAGGGAAGTATCAATTGAAGAACAAAACTCGATACATGTAATCTCACTCTCAAAAAGACAAACATCTTTGTTTAACACTTCATTAAGAACAATATCTCTATGAGAAAGATAGGCAATAGGATTCCCAGCACATAATTTGCTCAAGGAGTAACTGCCAGTCACATGATCAACTTTACTAATTTCTTCACTAAGTTAAGGCTCATTATACATATCACATATATCCTTAACTAATGTAGCATATCCCAAACAAAGATGACCATCATCATTACCACAATATAATGTATTATCATTTAAAGCACAAGTAGAAACACTAGGTGGACATGAATTGTCCTTACAAGGGAAGTCAACTTGATCATCAATAGGATCAACTAGTGTTTGCACCATCTCAAAAAGAATAGTATCACTTTGTAGCAATGGTTCAAATGACAAGGCACTATCAATCAAGGCACATGTGTTAATAGTAGGTGGAGTTGAATTGTTCTTTCTAGAAGAATCAATTCTTTCATCTAAAGGATCATCTAGTGTCTCTAAGACCCCAACTTGTACATTATGAACACAAAGAAAAGACTCATTAATCACAAAGGTAGTTAATCCACTACTTACACTCACACCATGATCAACTTCATTCACAATAGTAGAAGTATTAAGAGTAATTATTGTACCTTTAGGCATAGATGAAGAATCTTCCTTACCTTATCCAATTTTCTAGGAGAACTTCATACTTTCAAGTTCCTCATAGATTTTTACATTTGAGGTTCCCCATAGGGCTTGCCTCCAAGATTACCTGCATTAGAAGTACAATAAATAGAGAGAGAAAATAAGTTAGTGCAAGGTGGTGACAGCCCTCTCACATTAGTCCACTCATCCTCTCTTTTTTTTTCTCTAAAGTTATGATATAACACACCCTTAATCCTCTTAATCTTTTGTCTATCAGCATCTTCGGAGTTAGGACAAGTGCAAAGGATTTTCGTTGAAGGGTTAGATTGTCCCCTTACATCAAGTTTCTCCATGGTTGTACAAGTAGTAGAGTTGTCGAATTCAATGTTTAACTCCTTAGTGCCAATCTCACATGGTGCATCTTGTTTAGCTTTAATTTGGGACTTATTTGATGTACCTTCACAAAGAGTCCTCATCTTTCTTTGAGATCCATCAGCCTCATACAAACTTTTCGCATGTGAATTGACCGACCTTCCAATTGAAAGTTCTTCACCTGTTCTCATTACTTTAAGAGGCTTTGGTGGACGAAAGGAGTACCATTGTATTCTTTGACATAATTGTAAAAATCTTGCACATGAGTAACCCTATGACCTAGAAACCAAGAGTTTCCTAAAAGTACTTGCCTGTTTCTCAACGGGAGCACATCACACCAAACTTCTTTGTGATACTCACCAAGTGCAAAGAACACTTTCACATTTCTATCTACTCAATACCCATGAATCAGATAAGGATCTTGTCTTATTACCCAAGTTAATCCAAACCTATTAACCTCATAAGGCATAATGTAGTTGTGAGGTGAACTATCATCAAATTAAAATGCATACCCATGGCCACCATATATTTTCACATTAAATCTAGACATTTTTCTTACCGAGATATCACTTTCTTGGGCCCTTATACTTACTAAAATACCTTTTATTTGAGTTCCTCTAGCCCTCCACACACCACTACTTGGGGCATTATACCTACCAGAACCAGGGTAAAAGGTATAATTCATGACACTCTTAGGGGTCGAAGAAGGATAACACTGACTGTAGTCGCGATGAATCCCATACAAACCCATACTTCCTTTCTTAGAGTAGGAAGTAGCACATGAAGATGAATGAGGGTTACCTTTATAAGAACTCCCATTAGTCGAACTATAGGCTATAGGTGACAAGGATTCGTTACCCAAGTCGTCTCTGTGGGGAGGGTGTGAAATAACGAAGCCTTTATATACCCCACAAGGCTCTATTTCATAACCATTGATATCATCATCATAGGAATAAAAACCTTTGTATCCTTCATAAGAGTCATTATTATACCTAAGACCTTCTCTTTTGTACCCATAGTTCCTGCTACTATATCCATATGCATGATTGTCATAACTATTTCCTGAAGCCATTGAGCTATTGTAATGATAAAACGTTTATGAGTACCTACAATATGAGCAAACATATTAGTAGTAAATTCCTCACAATCAATCATATGTATCGCTCAACTAACCTCTTAGGCTTCATTCCTAAAGTTAATAGCGAATTAGCTTTTCACAAACAACTCAAGGTTTTTAAGTTTTCTAGAAAAATGGATCCTTATAATCACACAATGTATTAAGGAACAACCGAACTTGAATCAAGAAGTGTCAACAATTATGAAATTAAGAAAATCCCTAACGAACTACTTGAAAACGATATGGACTTTAAGAACTAATTAATAATTAAGTAGATAAATTACTACTTGTGAACTAACTTTCGAATTTAAGAAAGAAAACTAAGAATTAATTGACACTTTAAATGAAAGTAAGGATAAAACAATTGAATTGGATCAAGGGGAGATATTACCACAAAGTTTAGACCAATTTTAGAGCCATTTCCAATCACACTTGACTGCCATGGGTGAGGGTGAACCGCCATCCAAAGGCCTCCACCGCCGTGTTGTACATGATCAACCAAGAGCCAAAACATCCCCTTACTGCAATCCTACTATGGTGAACGCTATCCAGAAACCCCTGACCACTGACCAGGATGGCGTACCGCCGTCTGGATGGTGGTTGGTCGCCGTCTTGGGCAGAACATTAGGGACGCGCACAGGAAGGTTTAATTTGATGTAATTCCCTTTGTACCCTTGGTTCTTTTTCCTTACCACAAAAATACCAAATCTAAAACACATCTTTCTAAATCAAACACACACTAATGTGGATCAAACAACACAAAAATTGAAGATCATCCGCCAATAATCTATGAACTTTACCAAGAACACCAATTTTTCGAACCCCTCCAAATCAACCCAGAATTAAATGAAATTTGATATATAAGGTACTAATGACTTGGGGAATAATATTATAAACTTTTTAACACCAAACTAACACTTCAAATTGAGGATGATGGATCAAACACACTAGTTCTTCATCTTCTTCACATGAAGATACGAACAACACTCAAGAACACTTGCAACTTTTCAAAACCCAACCACCCTCAAAAGAACTCCATTTTGCACCAAATTTCAACCATGTGCGCCCTTTTCTATGGGAAACAAACCCCACTACTTTTTACTCCCAATACACACATGAAATTTCAACCCCATGAACCCTAGTTCTACACCTTCAATGTCAACAATAGTTAATAGCCCAAAATAACCTAGATTGACTCAAAATTGAATGCGCGTAACTACAAACACTAGAGAACAAGATTATAGCTCTTGAAAACACCAAATCAAATAAAAACTCTAAATTTTCAGGAAATTTTCAAAATTTAGAATTTCCCTCTTTTTTTATTTTTGAATTTTTTATTTATAAACTGAGGACTGTAATTTGATCGAATGAATTACTAGTCTAAGCTCTAATACCAAATAATGCAGATCAATATACGAGGTGTACGAAAAATGGGGGAGAAAAAAAAAGGAAAAAGATATATAAAAACTTACAATAAAGTCACGGTTTATGAACAAAAAGGGAGTGGTTACCCTCACCTTTCAATTAAACCTATGAATTCAATATAAATCCCAACGACGACCAAGAGAAACCCAAATTTATTCCATAATGAAAAACCTTCAATTAATTGTAATAAAAGAATTTATACTAGCAACTAAGGAAATCTACCCTTAATCAGTCACTACGATTATGTTAAAGTACGTCTAAAGCTGCGTTATGCTAAGAACTAATCTCACAAAGGAGTTCAAATAATTTCATGAAAGTCTCCATAAAGTAATGCAAGACTACCTATTTATAGTAGTCTAATTATTTAATAAATACAATTGATCTCAAAAGTGACTCAATATGATAAAAAAATCCTTCAAGTCTTGAAGCTGTCACATTGACCCCTCAAGTTTAGGTCTCATCAACTCAAGCCCTTAAAGTCTTCCATCATGCATAAGCTATCTTCCAAACTTGAGAATGCCTTCCTTTGCACCCGATTATGCATCTTTGAGTCCCATTTGGTGACTTCATGTCTTCCATAGCTTGGATCCCTTCAGTAGCATGATTGGTACTTTCTGTGCTCTTATCAAAGACTTTGTTCATTATTTTAGGGATTTCCTTCGGGGTTGGTTGTGTTATGAGTGAGATATTTTATCACTTTACCGTAGAGTGTCCCATCTTAAAATAAACCAGCCACTAGTCCATCCGAATTAGAGTAATCATGATACATTAGTTGCTGCGAACTCAGTTTTGATTCTAGGTCTTTTTTTATAGCCATGGCTTCATTTGACTTTTGTATTTGGTGGCCATGTCTATCTATTTATTTGTCCCTTTATTTGTTGAGGTTGGACTTTATGTGCCTTTATTTTGCTTCTATGCTTATGTGCTCCTCCATTTTGGCCAATTATTTATTTTAATCGGTAATGAGATTAGATTTTGAGTTGTTATTGAGGCTCTTATCTGTTGATACCCTAGTACTTGTATTTTTAGTAAGTTTGGGTTTACTTCTTTATCTTTGCTTGAGTATGGATTAGTATATCCAGTTTGTGCTTGTGTGAAGCTTGGACTTTGAGTGAAGACCTTCTACCTTCCTTGTGTTGGTTCAAAGAAAGTGTGGTTAGTGTTTTAACATTTTGAAAGTGTTGGGGATTGGATTAGACTTATTTCTTCCTTAAGGTTTATGAGTTAGCATGCTTGGTAGTCTAGTTCTGACAGTTTATAGGGGTGTTTCCTTAAATTCATGGTCACCTACTTGTGTATATATGATATGTTCTTTACATCATGGATTGGATAAAAGTTGAGTAATTCGGTTATGGCTTGAGATGTGTTATGTTGTTTCTTTGACTTAAATATTTGCCTACCTAGTTAGGGATTAGTAATTGTGGCATCTTGATGTGAGGTAATTGAGTTAGCATCATTATTTCTTCAATTTTGGAATTTTTCTTATGTTTTGATACTCCATCCTTTGTGTTTGGATTGGCTTGGTTTTTATTTTTGGATTGGTGATGGATATATAGGGGTTATTTTATCTTAGCCCGTCTTTCTTAGAACCGTATCCGCAGACCTATTATTCGGTTGCTTCAGATGTACCCTTCCTACCATAGGTGGATTCGTGTATTGATGAGGTGAGTGAAGATGGACTCCCTTTTGTGAGCCTATTATACAATTAGTGGGAAATTTTTATGGGTTGTAAGTTGACTCGAATAGGGAGGCCTATACTTGAGCTATGGTAGAAGACTATTATTTTACATATTCCATCCATGTGAGGACTTTTTTGGTATGTATTAGAGTTCATCGAAAGTTCTCTAATCTAGATCGAGTACTTTAGTCTGTGTAGATAGTATATTATTTCTTTTGGGGATGTGTTTTTTTTTTCTTAGTTTTATTAGTTTATTATTGGGTTGTTTGTTTTGATGGTTATTTTTTAGTTTTGGTTTTCTTTCTCCTACCAGTTTGGTTTCTTCTATCTTCGATAAGTGGTATAAGTTGCTTTGTGAGTGGAGTTAATTTGTGTGATATTGTCGGTTGTTATGTCAGACCCCAGGCTTGTGGTTTGCGTATCAACTTTAATGTTTTTCTTCAGAGCATGGTTGGGGTTTTGAGAGTTGGTGACCAAAGTATTCTCTTACCAAACTCATTTTAGGTGATGATGATATTTGGAGTATTTGGGGTTTTAGCGGTCTAAACTGGTTACTGTGAGCATTGTAGAGTTTTTTTTTCTATTATGTGAAGGGTTTTGACTTTAGAATGCTAGTGGTTAGTTGGTTGGTGATTTTTGGTAGTGGTTCTTGGTTGGTGTGATACGTGATTTAGTTCCTAGTTTTGAGTTCTTGTTCGACCTTTATCTTGTATTTTCTTCGGTTAGCACCATGAGCTTATTTTGATGTGTGTAGAGTATTTCGTAAAGAGTTTTTTAGTCTCAATAATAGTTTTGGACATTAGCTTGAGAGCTCGTGATCATTCCAGTCTGGTTATTTTTTTAGAAGTGCGTTTTTGAGTTTTTGGCATTTGGAGTCTCGTGGATGTGTTTATTTTCCTTGGGAAGCCTTTTGATCTACTGTGTAGGTCTGGTGTGGTTGGTTTTACCTTATCTCAGAGTTTGATGCCCTCTTTCCCCTCTTCTTCAGACTTTCTAGGATGAAAGTCTTTTTAGTAGTGGATGTTGTAATGACTCTTCCGGTCATTTATATGTTTTTCATATTTTCTTGCATCTTAGAGATTTTCTGTAATGGCCCTAATTCATTTATGACTTAGGATCGGTGGTTTGATTCCAGGGTCATTCATTTTGTTTTCTATATCCATTCCCTAGTTTTAAAGCTTTAACTTTTGATATCGCTGACTCCAGTCAACATTCCTTAAATTCCTACAGTTTTATTAGTTCTAAAAAGTGTATTTTGGTCTAAACTAACTCGGTTCTTATCTGGAAGCCTTCGTTATGATTTTATCTCATTTTGCATGTTTTGTGAGTTTTCTAGTTCATTAATGTAGCTTGAGTGTTCATCTTTTGATTGGGGCCTCAGATGGAAATATAAGTGCACCATTAGCTCCAGAATATCGAGTTTTGTTTAGGAGAAAATTTGTATCCGCCCCTAAATCCATAATGTCGTTTCCATGCCATTTACATATTTTATTTGTGTTCATTGGGTTCCAAACTCATTCGGAACCATCATTCGAAGTCCTACACTCTAGTTGAATTTGTTGTCATCTGTTGCAGCAAAAATGCCCTTTGCAATTGCGACCAGGGTCACACGATCTAAATGTTCTCTATTTTGGTATAAGAAATCGCGACCCTATGTCCCGCGATTGCATGGCGTTGACCAAACCTCCTTGACCATTTTCCTTCTTCACAATCATGGAGTTTACGGAGTGATTCTAACGCTAAGATTTTTTTCATTCTTCTCGATCCCGACATTCCTTACACAATCGTAATGGTGCCTTCTGTTAAGGTTTGCCAATCGCAACCCTCTAGGCACATTATCGCTAAGCTTTGTCACCTGCCAATTATCAAAACCCCAATCCCGACCTTTTTTCTCACTTTTCTCCTTCTTTATATCAAAACCCTATTATTGATCTTGCAACCTTTTGGTTCTTCATTATCAATCTTGGAAAACATCAATAAACATCTAGAATCGTATTTTCCTCAATTAAATTATAAATTTCTGTTTAAATTTCTCTAAAATTGGTCCATAAATTCCCCAATTTCTCCTACTTTTTTTCACTTCATTTCATCAATTCAACCTTATTTCTTGCTCTTCTTATCTCTTAATTTTGTCTATGAGATCCTTATGATGTAGGGAACATTTTGATATCTTTTGTTCTGAGTTTCAGCTTTGTGGCCCGTAGTCCTCGTAGGCCTATTTTGCCCATATTTTGACCCTGACTATTTTCATGGTTTTATGGGTATCGTTTGACTCGTAATAATGTATAAGTTATTATTTTGTTATTTTCACAATTATTCGAGCTCTTTTGCCTATTTTTAGGAGTTTTGGAATACTCAGGGCATCTTTTATGTTGTACTTGCGAGTGTGTCTTCGAAGGACAGGTAGGATACGATTTACGATGTTAGAATTGCCTTAGATGAGAAATAATGGTACTATTTATCATCCTTGTGTTAGAAAGTTAAATTTGGACCTTTGACCTGATCCGTTTCTTTAGTCGGTTCTTGATTATGTATTGGTGTGTTATTTTAATTATAGATTACTTTGTGGTCTGCACTAACTCGAAAACATCTATGGTGGGATTATTGGGAAAGTCTCTGAGTCTCAGACATCAATTTAGCTAGTTATTCTTGTTGTAGCGATTCCGAGCTTGTGCATGACCGATAGGACACTCTGATCCTTGACTATGATTGTGCTCATATCATATATGCATGTCATTATTCTTTTATAGTTTTTTATACACTAATTCTGTTGTTTATCGCCAAGAGCCCAATATTAATGATTTTGGAACCTTGCATGGCCTTTTTGAACCCGTATTATATATTGATTAGCCTTAAGGGGCCCTTTTTGTATATTTATGATTTGCATTATTTCAAGATTTTGATAATGAAAAATTAGCATAGGTATTTTCATATGATCATAGAGATTTTGATATTACTAGCTAATATTGATATGAAAATGGTTTTTAAGCAGAATTTTTACTATAAAAAACTATTTATGAATTTCTTAAACTATCCTAAGACCCAATTGTCTATTGGGAGTCCAGTACTGTTGTTTTCTACTGTTTTAGTTCAGGCCTTTAAACCTGGCACTTTGCTAGTACTTACAGCTTTGGCTTGATTTCGAACTTTGAGTATCACCTTACCTGATTTTAGTCTCAGACGTAGTTGGGAATGGATACTTTGTTTTATACTAATTTTTGGACTTAGTTACGGCTACGCAACTGGGACCTGAGTCAGTACCGATATATTCTCGGCAATGACATTCAGTTATTAACATCGGTAATGACAGCTAGTATGTGGGTTTTGGCTTACCATGGACCCTATCAGCCCAGACCAAGTACGTAGGCGATGAGAAAGATGTATACAACGAAGTAGTAGGAATACGGGAATAATTTCTTCCATGAGTTCCATCCTACCGTGCTTATGACCTTATACAGATGAGGAATGTACACCCTACATTTGTATACTTATGTCTGTGTTACTTTCCGCACTTGTTTTCTTGGATGATACTTGTTACTTGTGGGATGGGGTGCTAGTAGTTGAGCGTGATTACTTGTATTTACCTGTTCATTTACCTTATGCTCTTTATTTCTAACTGTTGTTTGATATTATCTAAAATTTTCTTGGCTAGTAGATATTGTGTATGTATGGATTTTATTTGATTATGCATCCTTTCATCAAATTTTATTGAGGTTACCGGAAGACCATCCTTATTCCTTCTCTTTATTTAATTATCTGTTGCACGGACTCGGGTATGTTTTCATCTTTTTAGCTAAGTTCTTCTGTTACTGCTGTTAGCTAGCTCCATTAATTGTTCCTTGTTTACTTTGTTTTTCTATAGCTAGCATTACTTACCTATATTTGTACTTTTTTATTTCTGTGGCTCCTTCCTTCATTATCTGTTATTTATTGCTTTTATTTCTGTTATAAACCCGGTCGGCCTAGCCTACTATACCCATTGTTTTGGTACTTATACTACACTTTTGTATCTTTTTGGTGCAAACCCGAGTACAAGTGTTCGTTGTTGATTCCTGATAGTGCCAATTATCCTGATCCAATATAGGCGATGGCTTATAGTGTCCGGAGCTTGAATACCTCTCTCTATCTTTTCATTTATGTCATTTATACTGTTGTAGACACATATTACATTTTCACTTCAGACTTTGTATTTTTTTTTAGACTCGAGTATTAGTTTACAAGATTTTGAGAATTTCTTTTATTGTACTAGATTTCCATGTGTTCTATCCTTATTCATAGTATTATCTTTTGCATTTTAGCTATTATTTTTGCTTTCACTATTTGTTTGGTGGTTCTCCTACGGTGGTGCCCCCATGATCCGAGAAATCTGGTAGTGACACTTTCCTTGAAGGCTAAACTTAGGCCAAGGACCTCCGGAAAAAATAAATTACGCCCTATGGGTAAGAGTTAACACTACTTCATTGTGTTGTAGATATTTTTTAAGATGTCACTATTCGAACTACATGAGATATTTATTTAAAAATTAGGTTGAATTGATTAATTATGAATTCATATTTGCTAAAAATTGAGAGAGCCACTTTTTAGATATTTGTTAGGTCCAAAATTTGATCCTTAATTTTGATGATAATATATCAATATAATTTTCTATGATAAATATTTATTTGTACTAAATTCATGTAATAAATCTAGTTGAGGTGCAAGACCCATGTAAAAATATATTAAATTAGGTTTGAGATCCGAAAAGATGTTTATAGAAAGGAGAAAAATGGTAAATTTATGTTATAAATCTAAGTTGAGCAAGACTTATTAAATTAGGTTTGGGACTCGAAAAGATATCTATAAAAAAGAGAAATAATTCGTTGGGGCTTATTCTAAGAGCTATGTTAGTTTATTTTCATAAGCTATTTGTAATAGCACTTTGAAATCTCCCTTCTTTTTTCTATTTTTTCCTTTTTTTCTTTGATTGCTTGTAAGCTCCTTACTATCAATACATTGGTGCTTTCATTTTTCCTGCTCCAAGCCTCTTGCCCTTGTATCATGCTGAATGTTCAATTCAACACTATCTTTGAATCATTGAAGGCACAACAAGAATCGTTTAAGGTGATGCAAGAGAATCATTCTTGTATGGTCTCTTCCATTTGTTGTATGCGATCACTGCAGCAGGAGGAGATGCAATTGGACTCCACCGCTTCAGACGATCCAAAATCAGAGGAGACTAATGTGGAAAACAAAACGGATAGTGCTGCAGATGGTCTATATCGGAGACAGTGACTCTGATTTGATCAAGAGCCTGATAATTTTGAAGCAGACCATGTGCTTATTTTATTTCCTGAGATTTGCATGAGATCGGACATTTTAACTCAGGCAAAATTTAATAGTTGTCGAGTTCTTGGATTGGGACAAAAAGGTGTTATGGAACTGGTGAATTGTGATGGTGCTGCTATTTACTATCATCCTTTAGGTGGTCCACTTACTGAAGCTAAGGTAAAGGACAATATTTATTTTGTTGGCAAAAGTAAGAATGAAAAGCTTTGTTGAAACTTTGCTTGCAGGGGAGTGTGAAAATAATATTGCTAGGTTCACTTTCTGGCTATCATATTCATTGGTGTTGACGGCAACTCGAACCAATTTCCATGGGCAGAAGCAGTTTTCTTTTTCTATTGAAAATCTGCTTGTACTAGTTGTTGTCAAGAACACGAAGAAGCAATTTTCTCCATTTCAGTAATATATATTACTCCAACAGTGGTTTCATAATGGTGTTTGTGAGACTTTAGGCAGTTGTGAGTACCCTGCTGCATTTGTAATTGCACTTGAAAGAACAACGACATGGACATCCTTTTGCATCATTGGATCTCTATTTGGTGGCATTTTCTCATTCTTTCTATGCAGTTTGGTGATGCAAAGGCAATCCTGTCATAGGGCGAGTAGCTCAATTGCTATCTGTGAAGAAATGGGATGCGAGGCTAATGTTGGTATAAATCCTTTGTTTGGTGTTGTAAATGTCAAGTGGATATTGCTATATTTTCTACTATGTTTTCTCTTTGAGGGGCGGAGGGATGTTATAAATCTAGCCAAGGTGGAGGACCCTGGGAAAAGATGCCTATATAAAGAAGAGAGAAATTATCTACTAGGCTTATGCTAAGACGTGTTATTCTCTTTGTTTAGTTTTGTAGAACTTTTCTGGATATTCCATTTTCTATTTTCCTTTTTTGGTCACTGTTATGAACAATTTATTTGTAAGTTTTATTTTTGATCCATGGAAAGCTTTAGTAGAGCAACTTTCCCTCTGTTGGAGCTGTTGATTAAAGCTTTTAACATAGGATAACTGATGCTTGTTTCTCAGTCAACATCTGTGTTTTTCTCTCTATCGTACTTTGGAACAATAAATGGATTGGCAACTGAAAAGATTGATGTTACTATTTATGAAAACCCCTTTTTGTAGCAGGCCATGAAAGGTGAAATAATATTGTGCAAAAGCTAAATTTTGCTTACGAAACAATGTGAATATTGCATGTAAGAGTTGATTATTCAGCAGAGAGACAAACATTAGTTGAAGTTTTTTTTTGCTAGACAGTGATGGCATTGGAAAGAAGATTAATAAAACTGTCGAATCTCATTAATATAAGAGAATTTTTTAATGTATGTATACAGTTTGAAGTGCCATTTCAAATATGTATACAGCATAGGATTGATTACCTATTTAAATTTTTGAATATAGAAATGTTGGGTTATATCTCAAAACATATATATATAGGTATAGGTAAATATAAACATTTGGCTTCCAACTTCAAGTCTTGCCTAAACTAAAAATAGGCTCTGCTTTCCAATGGAGGTTCCCAAGAATTCAATGTGTTGTCTCCGAGCCACCTGCAAAAGGAGTAAGCAACAATGGGAAACCATTGGCAGCTGAGGTGTCGAGGACAATTCTGGAATTGTCTTCATTTGGGACTTTATCCATCCCCACCACCCCGACACTAGATGGTTGGCCTTTAGGGATTAGTGTCCGTTTCGCTCTTGACCCTCATGGCACTCCTCTCCATTTCTAAATTCGCTCTCAATTCCAAGTCTACCCTCCTTGTTCAGTTAGAACAATATGGGTTGCGGACTCCACATCGTACAAAAACCACAACATACCAATGATTTCGAGGTCAGATTTGGATTATGCTCCGATTCCTAGGCCTGCTCTTAGGAATATAGTGAGTCAATAGATTTACTAATCTACTGCAAGCTGTTCAAAGAGGGTACGACCTATTTATTCTTGTAAGGGTGACCGTACTCTTCTTCAACTCTTTGCTAGTGTAGGAAAAAGAAGAAGTAAATACACAATAACATATTCATCAGATGATCGGATACATTTACCTCTTAGCCTAGTAGTTGACGTTAGTAATCAAGCGTGACGGGTGAACTTCCTTTTTGTTCAATTTCAACAGTGTCATATGTCTAAGTGGGAATTTTTATCAAGTTTTGTTCTTCGATGATAATCTGAACTCCCTAATGATGACTCTAAAGTTTCTTTTTTAGAAGCTTCATTCAGTTTGGGAAAAAAGATTTGGGCATGAAGTAGATGAGTACCGGTTATTTTTACTTCCTGTGGAACGGATACTTCAAGTTGAAGATTTTGCAGAGGTTTCTTAGTCTATTTTCTATGAAGAATGGTTTATTTTATTGATTCTGCTGTACCACTCATAGCTTTGTTTCTTTTCTTTATCAAGTAAAAGTATTTTCTTTCATAAACATGACCAAAATAGTCGTATACAAAGGTTATACCAAAAGATTTAAGACTCTATAAGATATGATTCCTGGAAAAACTCTACCCTTGGAACTTTTTGTCTAAACTGGAACTTTCTGTTTATACCAAAAGAAAATAAGGGAGTGGAGACTATTCCTCAACCGGAAGAAACTTGACTCTACACCTTCAAAAGCTCTCGAGTTTCTCTGTCTCCAAACTATCCACATTAGTGCAAGCGGAACCACGTTCCAGGCCCTTCGTTTTTCTCCTTCCTCTCCCGCTCTTCCAACTAAGCAGTTCTTGTCATTACCCAAGAAGTGTGAAACCATCTACACATATCCCACCATAATCTAGTGGTAGGCCCGCAATGTAGAAGAAAGGTGATCCACGTCTCATCCGCCTCCTTGAACATGTAGAACCAACTAACGCATATAACTTTTTACTTTCTAAAATTTTCTGCTGTCAAAATCATCCCTCTAATGGCTACCCAAGTGAAAGAGCACACCTTCCTCAACACCCTTGAAGGCCATTTTGCTTTACATTGGAACTCAGTCTCCTCCCTAACTAAATTTCTTTTAAAAAGACTTCACAAAGAAGACTATTACTTCCAAGACCCCTCACCACACATTAGGATTATCCATCAGATTGACTTGCCTTTGTTTTGGCCTCTTTGGTAGGGATTGCTTCACCTTATTTAATATCCATTTAAAACCAATTTCGTGTAGTGGTTTGTTAAAAAAAGTTCATCTTGTTCTAATAGCCCTACTTACCATTCGAACAGAACTAGTTAGTAAACCAATTATCTAAGAACATCTATTAATATGATTTTAAAAATAATTATATTGTCCACACCAAGTAGCCATTCAAGTTTATTCTTTTGCGCTGAATAGTAGTTCATGTTGATTACTGATTGTAGTTACATTAATGATAATATGAGATATATACTACTATCAGGATGGAATTTGGGTCACTTCATCAGAGTACAAGTCGGCGAACCCTGATCCTCTTCAAGACTTTGCAGAAAGAATGATTGACGAGATAAATTGTAATGGCCCTTACGGTCATTTATGATAAATACGCGACATCTTGCATCTTAGAACATTTCAGTAGTTGCCCCAAGTCATTTATGACTTGCTGGGACCGACAGTTCGGATCCCTGGCGACTCGGTCGAGAGATATCTCAAATTCCC
>JBDJHY011045937.1:0-14220 GCA_039654485.1 Withania somnifera
CCCCTAACTCAACAATCAACGGACAAATCTCTTTACTTAATTAGAGTTCAGATGTGTGTGTATGAGTAATGCCATAGCCCAAGAATCTTTATAATTCTTGAAGTTCCATATTAGTGTTTTTCATCTTGATTTCTAGTTCATATTGCAAATTAGTTTTAATTAAATTAATATAATCTTATGAAGTCTTAATCGATATCTTGGATCTAAATCATCACGTAGCTTTGTCAATGGAATCAATTATATATAAGTCCCTGAGGGTTCGACAATCTGGCTCGCAAGAGCCACTATATTACTCATTCGATCACGTACACTTGCGTTTGCTTCTTGACGCAATAGCTTATAAGAGATTTAAAATGATAAAATAACTGATAAATCATTAAATTTATGTTAAAATCAGCCTACGCATAGCATAAGAATCCTAACTATAAATCATTAACAACCGAGTTTGAAATGATAAAACCCAAAATTTTCTCCATTAATTTCATGGATGAAGACAAATTTTAGCTGAAGAAATCATTGAAGAATGCAAAAAGGAGTATTGGATACTAACCCTCTTACTAAACCAAGAAGAATAACGCAAGAATAATTCAATTATGAGCTCCATAACTCCCAATATACTCAAAATATTAAACGAATGCAGTTTGAAATTTAAATTCACAGATAAATACACCAAAAATTTCTGAAATGACCACTTTATGTTTGCTAAAGAGGTCTTAATTTCCTCTTACATTAGAAAAATGACCCGACTTTTTTTGCGTTAGTTCTAAAATTTTACTACGGATCTACTAGTACCTTTTAAACATAAAAATGAGTTAATCTAAGTCAAATGGTACTAGTAAAACTCCACAGTTAAAATTTTCATGCTCTAAATAGGTAACCAAAACTCATCCAGGACTTCCCAAACACAAACAAATAGTGTAAACTACTTGTAAAACACATTTTAGAACTGCTGGAATCATCAAAAGACCAAAATAGGCCATCTTAATTAGATGTTGGCCAAAGTCAACTCTTAACATAAGAATCTCTAAATTTTCAAATAATGACTCAAAACTCATCCAAAAGCCTCGAAACTAAACCAATCTTCAACTAGGCCAAATACCATATTCTGGAGTTGACGAACCTGTTGGAATTTCATTTAGAGTTCTCTATCACAAAATGTTGACTTTGGTCAACTCCCTTATGCTTTAAACTTTCAAAACTCAAAACATTTCCAAACTTATCAAAATTCTATGGGACCCAAGTCAATAGTTCTACTACCCCAAACATCATGTTTCAAAACTAATGAAATCGAAGGATTTTGAATCAAATCACTCTAACTCTAAATGTTGACCCAAGTCAAATTACAAATTAGAACTTCTGAATTATCCTGTAAAACCACCTAAGCTCATCACAAAAGGGCTAAAACTCAAACCTAATGTCTTTTTAAACCAAATTCCACATTTTGGAGATGATGGAACTGGTGGATTTTTAGTCTGAGGTTTTGAACTCAGAATGATTATTAAAGTCTAATATTTCACCTTTAAAGCTCAAAAATTAAAATTTTTAAAAAACTTTCCCAAAATCTTTTTCGTTTCCTAAACCAACCATAAAACTAGACTTAGTTTATCATAAAACCTCTAGAGAGAGGAAAATAGTAAAATACGCTGAAACTAAAAAATGACCTTGAGGGTCATTATATTGAGTTAAATAGATCAATTACTAAAAAATGGCATGAAGTGACATGTCAATTAGGAGAAAAGAAGGTTTGTGAGGTATTGTGTATTTTTAAGTAAAATAATACTAGTTGAGTGATATTCTTATTCTAAATGAATAACTAATATTCACCTTTTAAATAACTATGCATTCTACCTGAGGTCCTTTGATGCATGAGATGGAATGAATAAAAGATATTCTGCAATCTGAAATATTTTGTCTGATTATTTTATCCCACTTATATAAATTATAATTGGATAACTAAATCTAGAATTAGTCACTACCTCAATTATTTATAAAATAAAATTAATTTTAATTTTTTTTATAAAATTATTATATTTAGCGACGTAAAAAAAGATCACTAAAGGCTTTACACATATTTGGTTTTTTCCCTTTCTTAGCATAAAACTTCCCATATTGAAATAATTAAGATTAAGTTTTGCCACATCAACCAGGCTCAACTAGTCTTTAGCCTTTCCAATAAGATGATAGTAATACATTTTTTATTTAAATTACATTCTTTTTTAAATTTTTTTTAATTAAATGATTTCTACTTTAAATGTCCTATCTGATACATGAATAAAATTGAAATTGATAATATTATGAGTATTGAAGCTAATGAGAAAATATTTATATTGAAACCAAAAGGCAAAATTATAAAAATAAGGATAAAAATATATTTTAACAAACATGAGACTGAAATTACTATTAAAAACCCATATTTACTTAAATTACTTCTTGTAGCCTAATAATCACACTTTAAAAAAAATTCTCTTCATCAAATCTATTATAGCAATACCTTTTAAAGTTTTTCCGAAAATGGATCTACTGCATTTACCCTCTCTGACTAAATACTCCATCTATGATCAGGCACCCTTCCACTACTATTATAGCTGTTATTATTCATCGGTGTTATAGTTGAACGGAATCTATGTGGTGGTGATAAAATGGAAATGGGGTTGGAAGTGGCGTGTTATTGGTGTCATTTGGTTAGGGGTTGAATGGAGGTGGAGATGGTGTTTGGTGGTTGTCGGGGTCACTACTAAAGAAAGACCAAAAGGATGGACAAAAGCAATGGAATGCATCGTTATTTGGTAAAAAATGATGAAGTTCCTTGCATCATAAAATTTCTCATAGATTTTCAAAAAATCAATGGCCAAAAATGACGGACAATGTTGTTTTTTCTAGATTAGAGAACAGAACAGCAGCGGACAAAAGCTACTCTGCCGGTCTCTTTTATGGATTTTTTTTTAAAAAAAAGTGATAGACAAAATCAACGTTTTCCATCACTTTTATGTGTTTTCTGCATCAACCAGTATTAACCAACACAAACCATTCTCATTCATCTCAAAACACCAATCCAATAACATATATAATTCAATCCAACAAAAATAAAATCAATCGAAAAAAATTAACAAATCCAACAGAATATATAATGTATCAACAGTTAACCTAACCAAAGTATCAGTAGTACTAAACAAAGTACCAAATGAATAATGTCCTAAAACTACACATGTCCTATAAGGTACTACCGACATACTCATCCACACTCTTAGTCTCTTTACTATTGAAGGATGAAGAATTTGCCTGAGTTTTGCTATCTCCTTGAATGAAGTGACGCATTTTCTCCTTCAGCCACTCGACGTTCATGGATAACATTTTTTTAGTAGTCTTTTGTGTCTCAAACTATGCCAAGTAATATCTCACCTCTGTATTCATTTGTGATATTAGAGCAAGCTAAGCTGAGTCAATGGCAACGGTACAAGCCGAGGTACTAATGCCCTGCAATCTAAACTGAAGGGGCTGCAGATCATTTCTAGAGCCTAATCCATATAATCTCCCCTTTTATTTCCCACTCGCCACTTTTTTAGTCTATATTTGAGAGATATGTTTGGGTATAAGCTCGATTGGCTCATCCAGCGAATCATGAATCTGGTTGAACTCATTCACCTATTACTGAAACTCAGTCTTCTTATTAAAAGATAAAGACTAGAATGAGTATACATATATAATATTATATATACATTAGTGATTTAATTTAAACTTACATATGTGATTTGATCCCTTGGCTCAACCCATACAGCTAGATCCATCGTAGACTTCTTCTTTCCGTCCTCCGAAAGACCTCAACTTGAGTCGTCTTATGCCCTAATTCCTTATCCTGCAAATAAAACATAATCAACTATAATCAAGTAACATTTAATAAACTATATATACCACAATAAACTCAATATTACCAATTACAATCTTCCTAACTATTTTTTCAGTGCTTTTTGCACCCCCGGTGTGCAATGAGCCCCCCTTGACACTGGCACTGACTTTCTTGGCATGTGCTAACTTTTTCATGAATTTAGATGTGTCCCAGTACTCAAAACACAACATCTTAAAAACATCATGAAGAAGCTAATTTTTAGGCTCCCTGGTGTCCCTAGCAGCTTTAAGCCACCTGGACACAGCTCCACTTGACTTTTTGTCGAAATTCATGTTGTTGACTAAATTGTACCTTCTCCTCCAGGTATACAGTGTATCAAAAAGAAACTAATAGTTTTAGATGATATATATATATATATACTTAACTTTACTAATTAATTATTCACTTATATATATGTTAAACTCATTGGACATGGCATGTATAATATTATTTGGGATCTATTTGTAAGAGTGTCAGGGTTAAATGAAAAGCCTTGAATAACCTCTCTCTATCTGTTAGCATCCTCTGATGGATTAAGTCACAAATAATCACTATAAGTAAGGAAAATAATATTTAAAATTAAGTAAAGAAACTGTCATGACCCAAAATCGAGTGGTGATGGCGTCAACATCTCCCCTGTAGACAAGCCCAACTCTTTCCTATACTAACAACAGTGGGATAGTGCCAAGATCTCAAAAGAAAAGAAGAAGGAGATGATGAGGTGAAATAGAAATAGGAGACAAAATACATAACTAAATATGAATCCCTAGAACCTGGTATCATGGCTGTAGAGCATCTATATACGTATAGAAAGGCACAAAAATGCAACCCATAATGGGGCAAAACTACATGTAGGTATACCGACTCCAAATGGGACAACTATAGAAAACAAAAGGATGATCAGTCAGCATGAACGACAATTGCTTATCATACCTCCTAAACAACACCATCTGCTCCTCATGATTACGTCTGCCTGGATAACCCGTACTAAAACCTACACCAGGAAAAGATGCAGAAGTGTAGCATGAGTACCAAAATCAACAGGTACCCAGTAGGCATCATAGGCCGAACAGGCAAAAGTAAGCATATGTAACGTAAAGAACGATCAAGAAAATAAAGCAGTGGCATATAGTGTACAATAAAAGAAGGTAACTACTGTAATAGTTAGTAAGTGCAATGAAGGATAAACTATCAGTGTGTGTAGTATCAACTAACAAGTATTAAGGAAAGCTACTAACGAAGCATAACATATATACTCAAGCCACGAACAGATCATGACCAAACAAGAAATGTACCTGGAGCTCTAATGTAACCAACACAAGGAAATATCACAAAGAGCCTACAAAACCATCAACCAGTTAAGCAAACAGCAAACACAGCAAGTGCCTAGAATAGTACTAATCAGAAATAAAAGAGCACAATTAAAGTCTACCAGCAACAAACTCGGTCAATACCGCATTCTAGCAGTAGGTACACTCAAACAACCAAGTAACCCAAAAGTTACTTCCTCAATAAGTCCCAAAGGGTACCAAATAATGCGTAACAATACAATATAAAGGGGGGCTAGAATAGTAAATAAGTGCTCGTACACACCCTCCCCGATACATAACTCTTTATGGAATGAACCCACAAAAGCTGTCTCGTATACTTACCAACCTACCCCAGTATACCTCTCCCCTATCCACATAACATATCCTAGGCATGGCATCCCGGGTCAGGGGGTCTATGGAGGGATCCAATCCCACGTATAAAATTTGTGTAAAAAGCCTTCCAATGCCATAATCATCAGGGCCGAGAAGCTAAAACTCAGGATCATCACGTATATCATATCTAGGTGAAAACTCAAGTACAACCTTGTAGGAAAAAATCCATATCTTAATAAAATACATCTGATGCCATGTAGGCAGTGCCAAGAAAACACAATGATAGTGAGCAAATAGCCTCAAATAATGTGATTAAATAGCTCCATACGGCTCAAGATCACAGTCGTGGAAAGTATAATATATATAACAAATCAGTTTCCAGTAATTACTCTGTCGAAAATCAAGTTACCTTTTAAAACATTTAATGCATGATCACAACACAAAACAAACAACATGCTAACTGGTCTAAGGCTGCTAACTGGAACCTATAGGATGACTGCTAAGCCCTATCACAAGATTTAATCTCCCCTACCCAGCCACGGCCCCAAGCCAAGAGTAACCGCATCCCATATGCCATAATTCCCTAGAGAGCACTCGTTAAGGGATAAGTATTTGCCCATATAGGGGAAGAACGCAGAGCTACCAAAACTCAGCTCAACACCACTCAGTCCTAGGCTCGTAAAGGGATAGGGAAAATATTAGCATATAAGGTTGCTAACTATCTAGAAAATCTAAATCGAACTGGGTACAATATCATCACAAAAGGTTGCTACCAATCCAGCATAGTCAAACCATATCCAACTAGGTACGAGGTAATCACATAGGGATACTAACTAACCAACAAGGTCGTGCCCTTCTATCTATGGCTTCAAATAGGGGCCCATACTTGCCCTAATTATACATAATGTGTTAGGTAGAACACAAATAATCAGCCTACCTAGATTGGCTTTAAAGTCACCAACCTACATTGGGGAATAATAGCTAAGATTAGGTTACTAGATTAATCCCCTCCCCAACCTCATTATTGTCTTGAGTCCGCGTATAATGATACACATCAAAGGCATTACTCCTCACCCAGCTACACTATAGTCTAGAGTCAGCATGAGACATGCGGATAGGGAAATACATCCACATGGTAAGTATTTAAACTACAAGCCAGCTAAGTAGGCCATAAACAAGATAAATAAGCATATCAGGGCTCGACAAATGATCTCGGCCCCAAGATGGAGCTTTAACATACATATATTGCAATAATGCCCAGTCTGTATAAAGTAGACCGTCGCCTACTTGGATCCCAGTGATGTCCTCAAGAAGCATTCCCTAAGTGTCCAATACACTTGGGCACATGTCAATACAAGTAAAAGAAGACCCATATTTCTATCTAAATAAAGCGATCAAAATCTCGGCTAAAATTAGGTCATTAAACCTAATAGCTCAGAAAAGAAAAATATTTATACCAGCACATAGAGCACAACTCATACATCATACAGTACCAAATAAAGCTAAATTTAACAGTAGAATCAAAAGACATAAGCCCGAAAATGTTACATAATAAATAAACAAAGAATACCCGATAAAAATAATCGTAAAAACACCATAACGCATTTCTACAGAGTTGAATTTAATTAAACCTCTTCAAATATATCTATATTGATTGGAAATCAGAGAAAACATGAAGTTATTTGATAAAAAATAAAGAAAAAGTTAGAAAGGCAACTTTTATACCTGGTACTGATTGGCTGATAAATCGGCCAAAATGACTAATTTATCATGGCCTCCAATTTATTAGTCAATTGGTTGATAAATTGGTCCTAACGAACCAATTCTGACATATTTCTTACAAACTTTAAAAATGTGCATGAGGAATGGAGTCTAATTCTAACACTCTATATATGAAATCTTTATGTAATCGATATTCCGGACTCAATAGAAGCAACGAAAACGACATTCGGAATCATATGAACTTAGTATGTCCGAAAAACCCATAATTACAAAGGAATTACACCACACCAACGGCTAGAGATCCAACCTATCGATCCCAGCAAGTCATAAATGACTTTGAGCAGTTACAAGAACGCTCTAAATGCAAGGGAGTCACAAAAACATGAAAACAATTACGGGGGTCATTACAACAATCTGTTTGAGTGTAGCTGATGTTTGCTATAGCCACATCATGATCATGCTATGTCTTTATGCACCCATTGAGATCAGTTCTACTCTCTGTTGGTCACTATGATTAACTTGCCCTTGAGAAAACTATTCAAGTTAAAAATATAAAACTCAGTAGGCCTTTTTTTTTTACCCACCCCACCCCATTCCTTCTCCTCACACTAACAGATGTGGTGTTTGAGAATTGATTGTAATGCGACTTCTTCATGGTTGAAGTCATAGTAACTTAAGAATATTAAGCATACATGACCCAGGTCCCCTAATGCGACCCTATCTGTTCCTTCTTCTTACCGTAAGATATAATATGTTTTGATTAGATTTTCTTGATTGTGCACAGAATGTATCTCAGTTCACAAGCCGTGCTGCACGCCTTAACGAAGCATTCTCGATTGTGAAGCGGATTCCTGTGATTTGTCCACAAGTGCCAGAGGCTGGAGTCACAATGTGGCCTGTCATGAGTTTGAGATAGGATGTAATATTTGTTGTAGAAAAAGGGTACGTACAGTTGAGATCTCTCCCATTTGATGTGTTGTTGCTTCTGTGCTTGTATAGTATTTTTACTTCTCTATCGACTATGATCATGCTGCTTGTTTGATAAACTCCATTATAGTTGCCAAATATCTCTAGTCTCTGTAAGAGTTATTTATTTAGTAGGAATTTGGACATGTGATTTCATCTCACCGATTTCAAATATAGTATAAGTTTATATTTGTAAAAAAATGATCATTTTAAATTTTGCAAAAGCAAATTTGTATCCAAGTTCTATCTTCTTGGGCAGCTACTTCGTGCATTTATATGTCAATGATCAAGTGTTTGACTATTGTTTAACGTGTTATAAAATTATGTAAGTGTTACAATATTTTCATAAAGGTACCATTATTAAAAATTCAACATTTGGTTGATGCTAATTTCCTACTTCCACTGTTTATAGGTCTATGAGACAAAAAATGGTCAATTTGACTAATTTTTGAAGGATTTATCTTGAGGACCTACTAAGATTTATTTATAGACAAGTATCTTGTAGATGGTTTTAAATTCAATGCTAAAGAATGATCCAAGCATAAAAAACAGTAAGAATAGCAAGGTTTGAGTAAAAGGTGGTGATGGAAACAGGGATGGGGTTGATCATTAGGGGGTACTCAAGGAGAGTATTCTGGTTGGCCATAAAAAAAAGGTTGTGCTATTTCGAAGCAAGTGGATTGATCCAACCCCAAAAGAAGTAAGGGAAATAAAAAAATAATGACATCATTGAAGTAAGGCACACCAGAGAGTATAGGCATGTGATTTATTCATCATTGCACAAAACGTTAAGCAAGTGTACTATTCTCCTTATACCTTGCACCCAAATAAATTGATTGGTGAGAGGTAATTAAGATCAAGCTTGTGGGTCAGATGGAAGTTGAGAATGTGTTAGATATTGCAGACTAGGCTGATGATATATATCAAGTGTTCACCAAACAGTAGATGCTAGTTAGAAAATGATTTAGAGCATCCTAGGCACATATTAGCAGAGGTCGATATATAAGAAGTAGAGTTGGTAGCAAATGAAATAGTGGATGAATCAAATGATAAAAATGTAACAACCAATGAGGTAGAATGGTCACAAGAAGAGAATGGGGATGAGAAGGAATTAGTATTTTTCTTAAAAATTCCCCTATAACATTATGTGAGGTTATATTTTTTTGCATTTTTGTACTATGATGTGATTCCCATGAAAAAAATCTGTGACTATAAATAGATAAAATCCTATAGATGGATAGTGTAACTGTAACTTGTAGGTGCAGTAGGGAATTCAAGAAGCAGGGAAATTCCACATTTTGAGAAAACATTGCTAGAAAAGGTTTCATTTTTCTTTGTGATTTGTTATGTTGTCAATTTCTGTTTTCCCTATAACAAATTGAACAAACAGTGACTTCTTTGTTATCTTTTTCCTTCATCATCCTCTTCATCTTTTAAACTAATTTAGTGTGATAAAAAATAGGTTTTGACTTTATTATCAAACATAAATGTTTTGCAGCATTATCTCGTGGATTCTATACCTTGGTCTAGCTATCCAGTATTCACCAATTAAGCACCTTTTCCTCAGAGTTGAACTAATTAAAATTCTGAATTGTTACAAACGACTATTTGCTCATTTAATGTTGTTGTTGTGTATGTGATTGTGTACTGTTGGTGTATTTGCGCGACTACATTTAGTATCAATGGTATGTTGGTTCCCAGGGGAGCTTCCCTGGAGTAGGAGAAGTCACAAAATCATGTAAAAACAACTTGAAATTCTGCAGTTTTGGGCATAAAGGTGAAGGGATCCTTACTGAATTCCCACATACATGCTTACGGATGAATCCTGACTAAAAACTTTAAGCTGAAGGCTTGAACTTGGAGACTTGAACTTAGAACCCTAGACTTGCTTTTGAGAGAACTTCCTGGCTTGAGAGTTTGAATCCTGAGTTATAAGAGACTAATGGACTAATAGAGCTTTAATCTCCCCTTAAGTGTGTTAAAGTTGACGTAGTTTAGGACATAAAAAGGGGGAAAAGACCGATATGTCATTTTAGAAGTGTATTTTAAATTTGCTGAAACAGAATTTCATGAGTCGATGTACGATTCATACAGAGTCCACGAATAGTGGACTGGCTAGTTGTCCTGGGAGGTTTTGATGACCTTCTGCTCAGATTCCACGGTTCAACAGTACAACTCGTGGACCAATCTAGGGCCATACTATTGCCCGCGGTAACCTGGGAGTTTTCTGGGTTTGGACCATCATGTCGTCCCATGACTCGTGTAAGTATACCATGATTTGTGGAGTGACTCGTGGTCCACTGAAGCCTGAGATTTTGGATTGCTTTCAGCATTAAGTCACATTCAGAGCATGAGCAAGCCCTGGGTGTTACACTTTTTAGATGCTAATAAGGATATAATTACATGAGAAGAGAGCGCTTAAAAACCACCCGTAGCACAGAAGATAATGCAAACAAGGTAAAAGGGTTAATTTACTGGCATGAAACCATGAAAATATACAGCAGACATTTAGCAGTGAAGTAGCCATCTAGTAATTTACAAAATTGTGTTTATGTGGAGAGCTTTAAGCAGAGAAGTTGCCATCTATTTGACCAAAACTTGGCCACTTGAACTTTGTCCATCTCTATGCTCTTCAATCAAATTCTGAAGCTTTTAAGGTAGATCATTCTCCACAATAAGTTGTTTTAGACGTGGTTAGTGCTCATACACAATCTGTAATCAAAGAAATTGTGAACAAATCATCAGCAATTGCTTTACTAATTACCATTCAGGTTGCTGATACTGATGCTACGCAGAATCCAACAGACCTTTTTTTGAAAATAAATCTATGAAGGACAATATCATGTGGTCTTCCCAGTAAGAGGGAACAGGGCATAGTGAATAAGTTAAAGGATTTTCATCAAGTATATCATCGTTTCCTTGTTGCTACTATATAATAGAACGGATTGTCAGACGCAGATTTAGTTACGAAAAATGATACCAATGGGGAAATTAGTGAAGACCATTCAATCCATTCTGACACGTTACAAGGTTGCAAGGCAGATAATAGAGCCGCTCATAAAGCAATAATTTCTCACCTTTATCAACTTGAGCAAATTCAGTTGAGCTATAGCATCTAGATGGTCAAATCTAGAGACACAATGGTGTTAATCCATTAACAGCAAGAGTTGTATTCATTTCGAGACGATTTCCTGCATAAAAATTAACCAGAAAACAGAAGAATGTCTTCATAATAAAATACCATAAAACTTATATAACAAATTGTCAATAAGCTAAATTCAGCATGCTGGAATATAGTGGGCAATTTCTGTTGTCCTCTCTGGGCTTATTGGTAATCCATATCAGAGAAAGGACTATTAGATTTCGACAAATACTACTATATCGAGGAGGGTAAACAAGAGGGGAATTAAGAGTTGCTCCTCTAGTAGGATAAAATCCATTTAGTGACTAATCAAAATAAGCCTCATAATCAAATAAGCTATGAGAGGAATATATCAGCTGTACAACATAAGAATAGATCTATCAAGATCTCGATAAATGTGTCTAGACAGCAGCACTTGTTTCCTATCTTTGGCAGGTGCACTTTGCTATCTAAACTACTACCAAGCCAAAGTTTTGCTTTTTGTTTCAACCAGCCACGTTTCCAGAAGAGTCATCCAATTGCAGACAGATTCATTAACTTATGTTAAACAAAGACAACCACGTAACATTTGCAAGCGGCAAACAGGCAAAGTAAGAACCTGCAGAATGACATACGTGATAAATCAAGAAAGACTCCAGTATGTGCAGAAAATGCTATTTCTAGACAGCATTCAAAGAACTTGAACATTTTATGTATCACATTCTTCTTAAGCAAAGCTTGTTCCACTTTCCTGCTTTCATTGTCATGTGCCAAACAAACAGCAATCGAATCTAATGCTGTGACTGACCAAAGTTCATCTTCAAGTAAGCTCAGGTATACATCAAGCCCACCATGAGCACGAAGCTACTCTATTGAGTTACGTGATGCATTGGTCCATATCACATATAAAAGACATTGCATATTGTTTCAATAGAGAACTGGTGATGATAAAATGCATCAAGTGTGGAATAATTCCATTTTCCACCTCTTGCTCGTCTTCTCTTACTGATCTTGCAGAAGTTGAACAATCCATGGAGAGCCTGAAGCAAGAAAAAAGGCGAGAAATGATACATGAGCATCGTGCAAGCATAAGCCTAACATATCACAACTCACTAAGAAAACAGGAAAATATACTGCATGGTTTTATTTTATCTTGTTCATGATTTTTGAAAACTGCTTTCATTTTTCTTTTGAAAAACAGGTCATTGGTTTAAACAGGGATAAACTAATGGTAGAGCGACATTCCTTCTATTTCCTTTTCAGTTTCTCTACCTTGGTTATTTCTAATTGCAGACCACTGTTAAGGTAACAACCCAACCCTTTAAATTTGTTAAAACGCCTTATCTTATGATTTGAGACCTTTTACAAGTCATATTTACCGTTAAGGAGTTGTTTGGGTGATTTAGGTTGAGATCCTAAGGTTTTGGACAAAGAGAAACAGCTCTTAACTGTGCAGGATTTAATTTTTTATGGTGCCACTGTGATCGTGCGGAAGAAAACTTTTAGGCAGCGCTATCATGCTGACGGGGCATGAACAGGCCAGCGCAAACACATACAGCGGGTATAGTTGCGCCGAAGCCCAGGCGCAGGCAACACCATCGTGCTATGAGGGCGTCATTGCTCTATGAACTTATTTCGAGTCCGGAGAATAAACGACACCTTTTCAAAGATAAAAGACCTAAATGGGTTGTCAAAAAATTTATACACCAAAAGGGGTTGTTCACAGCATGTGTTGTGAACTGTAGATTTCTTTAACGGACATCACCAAACAATTATTACTATTAATATTTTTTTTCTCTTCGTCATATTTTTCCAAAATAGCTCGCACCACTTATTGCAAATTAGTTTCTCTTTTTGTGTGTGCTTCGTAACATCTAGTACGAACTAGTACCTGATATGCTACTATTTGGTTTGACTTCTTTCAAAGATTAGAGAGATAAAGGAAAATAATTGATTGACTTTATTTATCGTTCTTGGTAATTTTTATTCAATAATAAAGAGAGATTAATATGATGAAAAAGAATAGTACTAAATTGAAATTAAAGAATAAATGAGAATAATTTCATCAAGGTGTTCTTTTAATTAATATATTTTTAAAGAATATGAAAAAAATAAAAATCAGAGAGAGTAAATAACTATTGCTTAAAAGATATTATAGAAATATTAAAGTAACACAATACTACTACGATATCTTTTCTTTTTAAACTTAATACGCCCTCATGGGCATTTTATTAATAAAAGTAAACAAAATAACACCGGCACAAAAAAAAAAAGTAAACTTTTTCTCTCTCCACGAGGCTATAAAAGACCAATACCACAAAGTAAGAGTAAGAGTGTAACCTGGGCGGTCCGGTTTCGTCTGGACTAGTTGGTTCTTGGACTGGTCGGGTTTCGTCCGGATCAATAGATATATATTATATTTTTAAAAAATACACTATTTATTAAAGATATATTAGACATATTAACAATATACTACATATGTATAGCATATATTAAAGATAAATTAGACATATTAACAATATACTTACATATATATAGTTATATATTA
The DNA here is from genome assembly GCA_039654485.1 of Withania somnifera. Classification (NCBI taxonomy): domain Eukaryota; kingdom Viridiplantae; phylum Streptophyta; class Magnoliopsida; order Solanales; family Solanaceae; genus Withania; species Withania somnifera. Next base: position 13,884 of record JBDJHY011045937.1, read on the forward strand.
TATATTAAAGACATATTAACAATATATACTAACGGTATATATTATATTCTAACTAACTAACTAAGTAACTAACTAATTAACTAACTAACTAACTATATATATATATATATATATATTATATTAAAGATATATTATACATATTAACAATATACTACATATATATACTATATATTAGAGGTATATCAGACATATTAACAATATACTACATATATATAGTTATATATTATATATTAAAGACATTAACAACATATACTAACGTTATATATTATATACTAACTATATCTACATATATATATACTATATATTTGAAGAAAAAGAAGGGGCAGCCTTTTCCACT
>JBDJHY011046153.1:0-14218 GCA_039654485.1 Withania somnifera
GGCCTATCGGTCCCAGCAAGTCATAAATGACTTGGGGAAACTACCGAAATACTCTAGGATGCAAGACACTGCATATCCATCATAAATGACCTGAAAGGTCAATACAGCGGGTCCTGAAAGTAGTCTTAGGGATATCCTTTGTGTGAATACACAACTGATGATAACCAGAACTCAAATCAATTTTAGAGAACATCGCTTCTCCTTGAAGCTCATCAAATAGGTCATCTACCCTCGGCATAGGATATTTTTTTCTCACAGTAACTTTATTCAACTGACATAGTCAATACACATTCTCATCGTACCATCTCTCTTCCTCACAAATAAAATTAGTGCACCCCAAGGTGACACACTGGAATGAATAAACCTTTATCTAACAAATGCTAAAGCCTCCCTTAACTCCGCAGGAGCCATACAATAAGGAGCAATTGAAATAGGCTTAGTGCTTGACTCTAAGTCAATAGCAAATTCAATATCACAGTCTGGTGGTAGGTCTGGTAGGTCGGTCTAAAAAACATCAAGAAACTCAAAAACAATAAGAACAGACTCAGGAGCAGGGGTATCAACCTGTATATCACCAACATTGGCTAAGTATGCCAAACACCTCCTCCCTACTAGTCTCCGAGTCTGTAGGTATGACATAAAACCTATTGGTGCGCGACTACTAGAGCCCTGCCACACCACTGGTGATGATCCTGGTAATCCTAAGGTAACAGTCTTGGAATAACAATCCAGAATTGCACGATGTAGAGAAAACCAATCCATACCCAGTATGACATCAAAAACCACCATATCTAGCAACATCAAGTCATCTCATGTGTCTAATCTGCCAATAGAAATCAAACAAGATCGGATTACCCAATCCACTATTAAAGAATCCCCTACTGGAGTAGCAACATGCATAGATATAGACATCAAAACACTGGGCAACCCCAAATTGGGTGTAAAATAAGATGACACATAAGAACATGTAGACCCAGGGTCAAATAAGGCTGACGCAGGTATAGAACACAAAGAAATTAAACCTGTATTAACCGCGTCAGAGGCATCAGCCTCAAGTCGAGCAGGTACGGCATAAAGCTGGCAGTCACTACCATGTCGACCACCACCATGACCACCAGCCCCACCATGCTAGTCACTACTTTTATTACTACCCTGTGCCCTACCTCTGGCTGGAGGAGGCACTGCTCTCACTGGCTGTGTAGCTATTGGACCAGGCTGGATAGCTCCCTTCTGAGGACAAAACCTCGTGTAATGGCCTACAAGGTCACATTCATAACATGGACCAGATGGCCCACTCTTTCGGGCTCCTCTACCAGAACCCCTATATCCACTCTGTTGTGATGAACTGGCCCCTTTTTAGGGTTGTGCAAGAGCTGGGGATGACACCTGTAGTGATGCCTGCACTAGCCTACTAAAATGGTCGTGTGGCTAATAAAACTGATCATGGCCCCCAGAACAGACCCACTATAACCTCCCCGATATCATTGCCTCTTCTCATTGTGTTGATGCAACTCACGATAGAGGGCTTCCATAGAGTTAGCACGATCAACTACGGTTTGGAATGGACGTCCATCAGAAACCAATAGTTCTACCACCTCATGGAGCCTATCCCTCAATCCATATGCAAATCTACGGACTCTATCTGCCTCTGTAGGCATAAACTCCACCCCATAAACTGATATCTGGTGGAATTTGGCCTCGTACTCTGCCAAAGACATCGCCCCCTACTCTAACTTGTAGAACTCTTCCCTCAGGCACTCTTTCTCGGCCATGGAAATGAACTTCCTCATAAACACCTCATAGAACTCAGACCAATTTGGCTGCGATGAACCTGCGGGTCTGTAAACTAAGAATACCCGCCACAATTGCTTTGTTGTACCACGCATCTGATAGGTGGTGAAAGCTACTCCATGGGTCTACAATACTCCCATATTAGTCAACCTCTTCTCTTATTCAACCATAAACTCATGAGCATCCTCCCCCGGTGCTCCAATGAATCTGGGGGGATCCAATCTCAAAAACCGAGTTAGGAGCTTCTGCTCCATATCTAACATAGCTGAATTCTGCTCCATAGCAGGAGCAACAGTAGGTATTTAAAAACCTAAACATATGTAGAAGTAACTGCCAGAAAAAATGGCGGCACTGTCTGCACTATAGGTTGTGCTACCGGGACTATTGGTTGTGTTCTATCTATACGAGGGACTCCTAAGGCACTAAGTAACTTCCATACCACACTGCAAATATCAGTAGAAGGTGCTATAGTAGGCGTGGGAATATATGTTGCTGCCTGTGTCGCAGGAACTGGTGGAACTTCTACCATAGTAGCTGGAGTATGTACTCCAGCTAGTGCCTCAGTCATCTTGTTAGCTGCGGTTGAACATGTGCGCGGCATCTGTGAAAGAGTGATGACAATGAGTGTGAATTTCAAGAAACTTTCAAGGATCTACGCACGAAACAAGATTCAAAAGGAGTAAATCTTCCTAAATGTCACTATAGCCTCCCGAAGATAAGCCACGAATGTCTACGCGCCAATCCGCAGGACTCTACTAGACATTGGTTCTGTATACCGACATCAATGAACCTAGGCTCTGATACCAAATTGTCATGACCAGATTTCACAGATCATGATAGCACCTATTATACCACCAGTAAGAGAACCAAACCCCATAGTCCAAAGCCAAAGAGGAGGACTACTACATTAAATGTGAAAGTATATCAAAAGTCAAGATAAAATAATATTTTTGTGAAAGAATTAAAGAATAGCATAATCTACCCAAAATTCGGTATCAGTGTCAAATAACCACTAAGTACAGAAATGATAAAACTGAACTGAGTGTAGTATAACTATGTCTCTAAAATAGAATGGAGATCAATAAAACATAAGTCCGAAGAGAAGAAAGAACAAGCTAGATACCAAGCTCACCCTGAATCTTTGTTGTGAATAAGATCCGAATGAACAACTGTCTCTATATTATGAACGAGAAACTTTCTTTAGATCTGCACATGTGCAAGTGTAGTATGAGTACAAGTCACCGAACCAACCCATACCTAGTAGGCTTCGAGGCCCCACTGAGTACATAATAATAATAAAAGCAGTAAATAACAGAGTATAAGTAAAGGGTCACATAAGCAAATAGTATAATACAGGAGCTAGCAACTCAATTACAAATCAAGTGTCACATAGGAAAATACCGCTAGCTAATCACATAAAAGAATCTCAGGTAATGAAATAAAACGTACCCAGGATCCTAGCATCAACATATATGAATAGTAACATAATAAATAGGAATCAAAAAAGATAGGAATAGAACATGGTCGATATACCGATAACCTCAAGTGAAAGGATAATTAACTGAATAAGAGTTTAAGGGACTAATCCCACACAACATGAAACAACAAGTAACCAATAAGGACAACTAAGCAGTAATGCGAATAATGAAGTAAAGCAATTAAACATATACAAGTCCCCCATATGAAAGCACAGTGTACACAGAAACATGCTCACCCATAGGCATCACCATACTACCAGGGGTACATTGAAGAAAATAAGTGTGGAAAAGTAAACATACAAATGATCATTATCAAAACCTCATTTCCCAATTTTAGAACCACAATGTTATCCCACCGGCACCATGTACCTCATATCAGTGTTATCCCGCCGGTACCTTATGCCTTAAACTAATAATATCCACTAGACGTACTCAGCAAATCAAGGCGTACAACGCCAATGTATGGTAGTATCACCTAAGGTCCTCAGTAAATTAGTATTATCCTGTTTCCACAATTAGTGATACCGTATGTGCTAAAAAGCTGTACTCACTTTTGTACGATGACGGTCTTAAGTCCCAGCACTGTACTCACTGCCGAATGGAGTTGGTCTTAAGTTCCAGCATTTACTAGTAAAAAGATACTTTTCCCGATTCTAGGAGGTGAAGCATCGACTAACACTAGTAAAAGTTGTGTTACCGGGTGCTCGATACATTGTTGAGACTAAAACAGTGAAAAATCATTACTTATATTTTATTAAAGTGTTCTCATTATTTCTTCTTGTTGTTATTAACTTTATCATCAAATTATCTGCTAGCATCATGGATCATAAATCATGTGGTGATACTACCCAGCCCCAATGTACTTTCATCGAAGTCTTAGGCTTAGCCTCTAGTGTCATGAATCACAATATATCAACATATACATATATCAACATATAATTATGAATTATACATCGTCTATGCCTTGAATAAGTATCTCTAATAAAATGCTAAGTCTCAGGTCCCATATCACTCGGGTTCCAACATATCAATATCAACATGGAATAGACGAAAGAACGGTATGGGGGTGCTATACAACCTAGCTACCCAACCCAAGAAGGCTATTTAGTACAATTATTAAATCTATAAGCCCAGAGATAGCCCCATGATATCAAATAATCTCTGAATGATCTAAAACTTGCATCAAAGAATTCCATATATTAATATGAGTCTAACGGTGTAATTTGTAATAAATTCCAGACTAGGCCAAAAATCGGGCCTAAAATGGGCTTGCGAGCCCCGCTTGTCAAAACTGAAAATAAATTTCACTAAGGGGTTCCCAACGTCATTAGGAACTCGTGCTCCAAAATTGAGCACAATGCAAATGGGGGAAGGGCTTCAAATCAGCCCGGAGAGAATTGACCCTAAAGGCGAAAAAGGTTTAATATTTATGAATTTAACATTGGAATTATTATAAAATAACGATCTTAGGAGAAATGTATATCCAATTATTGAAGAATACCTGAAAAACTACGGATTATGAGATGATTTATTCAACCTTAAATTTTAGGCCATTAATGGTTTAAAACTAAGAAAATAAGGAAGAAGAAGAGAAGGAGACTTAAAAAATTTGTGTGGAATCAATGGGGAATGATGTGAGGATTTCCTTGACCTTGAATGGTTGTTTGGGGGTTTAATTTTGCTCAGCAATAGAGTAAAATTATATAGTGGTTCTAAAATGATAAAGGAAAAATTGTGATGGAAATTATATCGCGGCATACTGCGATCGTGCTATCCAGGCGCAATCGCGCTTAAGGAAATTCCCAGCAGTTATCGCAATTGTGTAAGCAGGGAGAAATCACACAGGAGAAGAAATTGCTCAACTGACCGCTCTGGGATACTGCGATCGCACTAAATGCCTGCACCTACACCAGCTACAGGTTGCTGCTGCTGTATTTTTTAGGATTTCCAGTTGGGAGTTTGGGGAATCAAACAAAGTCCAATTTTGACAAACTACGTATGCAACCAGCATGGAAACAACATTTTAGACTTTGGTCAACGAGTACTTAGTTTTGGGCTCTAAATTAGGGAATTTGAGATATCTCTCAATCGAGTCATGAGGGATCTGAACTATCGGTCCCAGTAAGTCATAAATGACCTAGGGAAACTAAAAAAATGTTCTAAAAGGCAAAACATTGCTTATTTATCATAAATGGCCATGAGGGTCATTACATAAATCCTTCTCTTAAGTCGTTCATGCTTGTGTTTATTGATGACATCCTAGTCCTCTCCATAAGTGAGGATGAACATGTTGGTCATTTGAAAATAATCCAGTAGACCCTTCTACACTATTCATTTATGATAAGTTTTCTGAATGTGAGTGCTGGATGAAATTTGTATCTTTCCTTTGTTATGTTGTCTCTATATAGGGTATCTAGGTTCATTCTCAAAAGATAGATGATGTGAAGAATTGGCCAAGACCCATCTCCCCATCCAATAGTATAAGAGGTTTGTAGCTAGTTTTTCATTCTTGGCTCCTTTACTCACCCGATTGACCCAAAAGAAGATCTGGTGTAAGTGGTTAGGTAGTTGTAAAAAGAGTTTTTTATATCTTAAAGATTAGTTGACTTATGCTCCAATGCCGACCTTGCTAAAGGGTATGAAGGATTTGTGATTTGTTGTGATTCTTCTTGCATTGGTCTTGGGTGTGTTCTTTTGCGAATGTGAAGGTTATAGCCTATACTTCTAGGTAACTCAAAGTTACGAGAAAAACTATCTTACTCATGATCTTGGGTTGGTTGTTATAGTCTTTGCTTTGAAGATATGAATGCATTATCTATATAGTGTTTAAATGGATATTTTCACTAACCATAAGAGCCTCCAATATGTGTTCAGTCAGATATAGTTGAATTTCCATAAAAGAAGGTGGTTAGGATCTCTAAAGGATAATTACATTAGTGTGTTTTACCATATTGGTGAGGCTAATGTAGTAGCCGATGTCCTCAATATCTTTGCATGTGGAGTTTAACTCATATTGACGTAGGTAAGAAATAAGTTTCTAGAGTAGTTTATAGGCTTGCACGCTTAGGTGTTAGACTGGTTGGTGCTAATAATAGTGGAATGATAATGCAAGATGCCTCTAAGTATTCACTTGTGAGGAGGTACTAGATTAGATTCTAGATAGATAGTTTCTATAACATAATGTGATTTACTACATATCACAGACCCTTTATCATAGTTTTTAAAACACCAAAAATATGCCTTGGAGACGATAAACCTTGGGAATAATTTGGGGTGATTATAACTCTTCCAGAGTGGATTTAGACCTTGAAATAACCCATGCATCATAGCTATGCTCAACTGGAATAGCCTCGTGCTGGAGTGCTTTTACAGGAGCACACTATTTTTTCTCGTGAAAAGGGGTGCATCACCCCATCCATTCAATACACTAAAATTTCATACTTTCTTTATTGTTTTCTTAGGGGTATTTTTGTACATTCCTAACTTTTAATACTTAAAACTACGTCATTTTGAGATTCTCTAAATGCCATATAAAATCCACATTTAGAAATTTTTGTCAACTTATTATTCACTCTCACAAATCATATGAAAAAGGAATCAAGAGTAGACTTTCTCTCAACTCTCAAAGATTAAGGTTCTTCTACAAAAGGCTTAAATATCTCTCTTGTGACCTCACTTTTGGTGAGTTAAGGTTTCATAAAGGTATGCGAGCTAATGAACAAGGGTTTTTTCACCCTTGATCCCCCTAACCCTAATTTTCAGTTTGAGAGTTATAGTCGAATGTCCTAGGGTTATCTTAATTCTAATGTATGATAAGATTTCTCCTCTTGTATGATAATTGGTGTATATTATTTAGTTAATGAAAAGGTGTATAGTACCTACTGAGGTTTTATGTCTCCTTATTGAGTGGTAGACTCATGTCTATGAAGGTTAAAATAAGAAGCTTAAGTGAAGATCATAGCTCATGAAATAATGATGTTTTTGAGGTTTAATCTTAAACTTGAGTAAAATGTTGATACATCATGATTTACTTGAATTACAATGTTTTGAACCTAATTATAAAGATTGTAAGAATTTAGTTTTTGGGATAACTAAACCCTATTGAGATCAATATTTGTTTAATGATTGTTTCATACTTAAATGACAAGTTGAGAGTAAGATTGTTTTATGAAGTAATGAATTGATGTTTTTTTGGACAGAGTGTTACACAATAAGGCATACTATGATTTTTACCGAGTTAGTTCCCTATATTTTCACCAGCCTAGAGTGTTTAGTTTGATATTGTCAACTTTGGGAAGGAGTATAAGCACCAATCGGATTTTGTAATGAGTCCCTATCTTATAATCTATTTTGCCAAACAAAGGAAAGAGTGTTATGGATGAATGAGTGCCTACTTTTGAGTGACTTAGTGGATCCACTTAGGAATTGAGTACCCGTACCCTGTTAATATATTAGGAGCCCCTCCGGCATGGAGTATCATGTTGGACTTCATATCTTAATGCAGGGTGTATGTTGATTATAGAAAATCTCAATGTATCTTGTATGGCAGTCTGAAGTAAAAAGTGTTGAGGAAGGTTTTTAACTAAGTTTCTATTTATCTTATAAAAAAAGGTTAGTATTCATACTCTTGAAAGTTGAAGTTTAAATTGATATTGTCAATCTTGCATGTTGTTTTTTTATTAATATTGATAGTCAAAGTTGAAATTGATATAACTTGTTCATGCATTTCATAACATTTATGTTATATTATTGTTGTATAACCTATCATTGTTACCTTCTCACATGCTCAGTATATCCTAAGTACTGACCTATACTCTGTGATGCATGTCCCATCTAGCCATCCAAACCCTCTCGGTTAACTTGATTTGCATTCTTGACTAAAAGAAGAAGTAGTGGTGAGTCCATTAATTTGAGGGATAAAATTTATTGGAGTTTAGTTTTATTCTTTATCTTGTTAAAGCTGAGACTTAAGAGTATTTCATTTTGTTTTAAGGATTCCTAAAGCCTTGTTTTATTGTTTGAGTATTCAGCTCATAGTGGCTTTCAAACATTGATGTAACAGATTTGAGTTGGAGTTTTCATTATCTATTCAAGTACTTATTTTTGATTCTTGTGAGATTCCCATTGTTTTATCTGTTATTATGTACTTTGCTTTAGATAAGTGTTGAGTGAGTAAAGGTATTCTAGAGCTAAGGTTACTTTTGATGACCCCTAGTGGCTATAGATGCCTTATCCCACATATGTGATGAGATTGAGGTGTGATAAACTTGGGATGAGAACAAGTGTCCTAGAATGTCTAAAAGATAGTGTTAGGTAGTCTCTTTTATGGGTATGAATTGCAACATACTTATAGTTGAGGGCTAATAAGAGTTTAGGAATGATACCTATGTTCATGTTCTATTTCATTCTTTAGAGTATAACTACGAGATTCTTTTTTGAGTCAAGCTTTACACAATTCAGATTATGCCTCCTATAAGAAAATCGGCTCGTTAAGCTAGAGGGTAGAATTAGCCAGCTCGAGTTTCTCCAATTTTGTAGCCTCAATAGGATAATTTTACCACAATAGAGTTCTAGAATGCGATCCACTTACTAGCATTGACTGTTGCTCAGTAGCAGTTTGTAGTTCTAATAGTTCATCCAACAACTCCTGATACTGGTTTAATGGTAGTGTGGGAATTCTTAAGTATGAAATCTCATTATTTTCATGATTCAGAGTTGGGAAAGATCTAAAGAATTTCATTTATGAGGTTCTTTATATCTATGATATCATAAGGTATTAGATGTGATCAGAGTGGACGTAGCATCTTTTTAGCTGAAAATTATTTTTAGGTTCTGGATTGATCAGTGGAGAAAAAACTACGTGGTAGGTGCAACTACTCCTTTGTGGGCTGAGTTTGGGTAGAATTTTCTATGTAGATTATTCCCTAGGGAGAAGGGGAAGGAGAGGACCCGTAAGTATCTGAGTTTTGAGTAGGGCTTTGTGTCTGTAGTTGACTACGAAATGCATTTTACTCGACTTTCAAGATATACACCAGAGATGATTTCTAATATGCATAACAGGATGAATATGTTTGTATCTAACCTCTACACTCACTTAATGAAGGAAGGGAGGGAGACTACGTTGAATAATTACATGGAAATTTATAGGTTGATAGTTCATCTAGAATACATTGAGAAGGATAAAGTTACATAAAAAGAGATTCAAAAGAGTAAGAAGGACAAGATTTTCCATTTCAAATTTATCTAGTCTAAGTATGGTGGGGTCACAAGTAGCAATAAAAGAATTTCATGGCTCAAACTCCTTTATCTTTTAGTGCTCCATCATAAAAATTTAGCCTTTCAAAGAGTCAGCAGACTAGGCCAGTTCAGTCAGCTTCTCAGAGTAGTATATCTTTGGCTTATGGGTAGTATGGTAAGTAACATATGGGTAAGTGTCGTATTGGGTAGGATGTATGCTCTGGGTATGGCCAGGTTGGTACAACCTTCGATATTGTCATTTTAGGAGCTGTTTTGGATATGGTAATCAGGCCATAAATATAGATATTGTCTTTTGTCTAGGTAGAGTGGTAAACTAGGTTAGACTAATCCTCCAACAACAGAATCATCAGCACACCGAACTTAGCAAGGCGCCTCTTGTACTACTGATGATAGTCAATGAAAGAATCAATTTTACATATTGGGCTTTAGAAAAGAGCAAGAGTAGTTAGTTAGTGTTGTTATATATATGTTGAGAGTGTATGGTGTTGATGTATATGCTTTGTTATATCCTAGAGCTACCCCATAATTTTCTTCCACGTATGTTTCTAGTAAGTTTGAAGTCAGTCTTGATAGTTTATCTGAGTATTTTATTGACTCCACACTAGTTGGTAATTCTATAGTAAATGAGTTCCATTGTTGGTTTAGTACTGCTTTACCTATCATTCATATTGAATGCTCATTTGTGGATTCAATTGAGTTTTTATTCCATGAATTACAATTCATTTCTCCCTTTGATATTAGTGGATTCAAGTATCTTTCTGTTCTTCTCTTCTCGTCTTATCATTTCTCTTAGGATTGTTGAGTTTATTACTCTGTTTAGTTGATAATTTTTGCATATCTTTACTTTCTTCATTTGTTATCCAAATTTTTGTGCCTCGTATAATGATCCACATCATTGGTATCAAAGCTTAGGCTAGTAATAAGTTCTATCCAATTACAGACCTCAATTCATAAACAAAAAATATCAAAAAAAAGGAGAGGAAACTACGATTTTTTTAAATTTTAGAAAATTTTGAGTTTCTATTTAAATTTTGTGTTTCCAAGCTTTATAATCTTGTTCCCTAGTGTTTTTAGTTACGTGTCTTCACTTTTGAGTCAATTTGAGTTGTTTTGGGCTATCACCATTATTGACAATGAAGGTGTAGAACTAGGGTTCATAGGGTTGAAATTTTGGGCCTTTTTTGGCATAAAAAGTAGTGGAGTTTGTTCCCTATAGAGAAGGGAGCACGTGGTTGAAATTTTGTGCAAAATAGAGTTCATTTGAGGCTGGTTGGGTTTTGAAAGTTACAAGTGTTCTTGAGTATTCTTCATATCTTCATGTGAAGAAGATGAAGAACTAGTATGTTTGATCCTTGCTGATAATCTTGTTTCCAAGTCATTAGGACCCTAGATATAAAATTTCATTCAAATCCAAGTTGATTTGGGAGAGTTTAAAAATTTTGTGTTCTTTGTGTTCTTGGTAAAATTCATAGATTGTGATGATCTTCTAATTTGGTGTTGTTTGATCCAAATTAGGTTTCAACTGAGTGGGAAAAGGTGTTAGTATATGTGAAATAACCATTTAAGGAAAGTACAAGTTCTCAATTAAAAAAGGGGACCATAAAGGAGCAACTCGTGTAAGGTTTTATGGCTTGCCATCCAAGACAGCAGCCTGTCTACCCTAGACGGCGGTCCGCCATCCCAGTTGGCAGACAAGATACCCTAGATAGTGGTCAACATAAGGGGGGATGGTGGTGGCAGCCTACACAAGTTGGTTCTGGCCCAGACAGTGGTAGGGGCTCTTAGATGGCGGTCCGCCCTCACCCACGGAGGTCAAGGATTATTGAAAAGGGGTCCAAAAGTTATCTAAACTTTGTGGTATAAATCTCCATTTCCTCATTTCTATTCCTTATCCATTCTTTCATTACTTTACTCGTTAATTCCTTTTCTTGAACTGTACAACTAGTTTTCAACTAGTATGTGTTCTACTTAGTTTTTAATGAGTTCAAAATGTCCATTTAGTTAGGCTACTTCTATATAGCGTTTCTCGTTTTATATCTTTGTAGGACTTTTTGTATTTTAGTCCATTTTATTCTTTATTTTTCCTTTGTTTTTAGTCGAAAAAAATCCATTAATCCACAAAGTATAAGCATCATTATGAAGTGATTGGTCAAGTTACATTTTATCAACCTTGGAGAAAGCCTTTAGGTACGTTGAGCGAATTTCAATATGAGAGGTGTGAGGTTTTTATATTAACTTTTTTGTTGAGTTTTATAGGAACATAGGGGATGTTAAAATGTAATCCACGGATTTGTCCTAAGAAAGAGATGACATTAGTGAATATGCCTGTACCGATGATAGTTCTGAGTATGGTGATGACACTCATGAATACGAAGATGAATGCTATGAGGAATCTGATAGTTCTTGTAGACCCAAAGATAAGTTTTGAGAATATGAAGATGGAACTCATAGATACAATGGAGAGTACTATAAGGACTATAATGGTTTATGTATACGTGAGGATGAGTTTTAGGAATTTGAGTGTGAGTCCGATGATTATGATATAGGATGTTCGAGTTATAATGGTGCCTTCAAAGAAAGGGAGTCAACGAGGAAATAAAGTTGTGGAGCTGCGTTCTATCCCCTGTCTTGTGCATTTTCCTATCCATGTCAAGGGGATCGAAGGGTAGATGGGGAACCAACTTTAGGATGTCATGTGGATCAAAGTAAGAGTTTGGTAAACCAAAGGGCTCAAGGCAAGAGGGTCTCAATATGACCAATATATAAAAGTGATGTAAGTATGTGTGGTTGTTCAAGGTTTTTGATTTATTTTAATGATCATAGTACCAATAACTACATTACACCTCATATGGTCGAATTCTTGGGGCTACCTTGGGTCAAGAGCAATACCCATATCCAGCTCTAGGTAGATATTAGGTAGATAAGAGTGTGAAGGTACTATTTTTGCTTGGCCAATATCAAGAAGAGGTTTGGTGTGACATCTTTCCATTGCAAAGCTGTCAAATATTTTTATGAAGTCCCTGGTTTGAAGAGTATAGGATATCATTTAATTTTTCTTGGCATTAGTATCATTGGACCAAAATAATAATTACCTTTTCCAGGGGAATCCATATTAAGAATCATGGGTGAGAAGAGTATGTGTAGTGAAGGAATGGTGTGACAAGGCCCTCAAATTGTGCAAGCAAATGTAGACCAAAGTGCAAAGATTAATAATGACTCCTTGTGAGGGTGTAACAAAGGATTTTCCACTTTAAGCTAAACAAAATGCACCACATGAGGTTGGCACTAAGCACTTGAACTTAGAGAGTGAATCCTCCACTCCTTGTGCTACAAAATAGAGGCTTGTTATGAAGGGATCTTCCATTCCCCCACCAGGAATCCTTGGCACTTGTCCCAACTCTGATAAAATTGAGAGGCAAAACATTGAGAGGAGTAAGAGAGTGTTATGTGGAAAATTTAGAGTGGAAAAAAGAGAGGTTGTGAGGAGTGACATGAATGATTGTCACAAGATTACACTAACTTTTCTTCTTCTAGTTGTTGTGATTCTCATACAGGTTTTCTCGAAAGCAATCCAAGCCTCATTTCATGGAGAACCATGAATTGAAAGATTGACAAAAGGTCAAGAGTTCTCCAAAGAAGATAGCCAAGACAAAGAGGATTCTTCTTGTGTGATTACATGTATTGCAGCTAAAATCAACACTTTGAGTAGTGTAAGGGAACATGATGTTGATTTGAGTTTGTGATAGATTTCCTTTGTTTCATAAATCTTCATCTTGTGTTGATGAGCCTTCTTGGTATGGTGACCATAGTACAACTTTGTTGCTTGATGATGATGTCAATGTCATGAGTGCACGGACGTTAGTTGATCCTCTAGATGACAAAATTGACTTTCCTAAAGTCCATTTGTGTCCACCTAGTGTTAGCACTTGTGATTTGAATGGGTCCTCTCCATGTGTAAAGTTTAATGGCTCTTTGAATACTATAGATAATGTGGCTTGTGAAAGTATTGGCACATTAGTTGATCCTTTTGATGACTGAGCTACATCTTCTAGTAAGAGCAATTTGAGACCACCTAATTTCCACACTTGTGATTTGTATAGCAATACATTATCTTATTGTAGGTATGATCCTTTGGGTGAAAATAGTCTTGACTTGCTAGATTATTTAGGGAACCCAAGTGGTATAGGTCCCAATGATGTTGGTCTTAATTGTGATTCCTTTTATGATACCTTACCATTATTTGATAAGTATAATAATGTATTACTTTATTCATGTGTAAGAGTGATTTGTGATTCATTTGATGACATTTGTGGTTTGTACCAAATTAGGAGTACTCATCTTGAGAGTATTGGTTCCATGTTAGTTGGTTCAAAATGTGATTATGTATGTGAATACTTTGAACATGAAATGAAAACAACTAGTATGTTTAACTAGAAGAGTCAACTTAAGGATGACAATGACCCACTACATGAGGGGTTGGATAATATTCTTAATGGACCTCAATGTAGCAAAGGAGTTTCTAGAGTTGAACTTGAGAGTGGTCATGTAAGGACTTAAATAATGATCCTTATTCCTTGACGTATGATTCCCTTTCTAATTCTTTTCAAAGAACTAGTGAATTAGAATATGATTTCAAGGATAATATGCTATTTGATGATTGCATGGCTATGGGAGATGTACCTAGTGGGATG